>JABBCR010001590.1:0-10492 GCA_014849445.1 Cercopithecus mona
TTTTGAACGGAAGATATTTCATTTTTCACCACAGCCCTCTATGGGCTTCCAAATATCCCTTTGCCAATTCCACAAGAACAGCCTTAGCGAAAGGCTTCTTGAAGGGAAAGATGTAACTCTGTGAGATGAATTAACAGAACACAGAGCAGTTTCTCAGAAGGCTTCTTTCCAGTTTTGAACGGAAGATATTTCCTTTTTAACCATAGCCCTCTATGGGCTTCCAAATATCCCTTTGCCAATTCCACAAGAACAGCCTTAGCGAAAGGCTTCTTGAAGGGAAAGATGTAACTCTGTGAGATGAATTAACAGAACACAAAGCAGTTTCTCAAAAAGCTTCTTTTCAGTTTTTATCTTAGGATAATTCCTTTTTCACCACAGCCGTCTATGTGCTTACAAATATCACTTTATCAATTCCACAAGAACAGTATTAGCGAAAGGCTTCATGAGAGGAAAGCTGTAACACAGTGAGATGAATTAAAAGAAAACAAAGTCTTTTCTAAGAAAGCTTCCTCCAGTTTTTAACGGGGGAGATTTCCTTTTTCACCATAGCCCTCTATGGGTTTCCAAATATCACTTTGCAAATTCCACAAGAACAGTCTTAGCGAAAGGCTTCTTTAGGGGAAAGCTGTAACTCTGTGAGATGAATTAACAGAACACAAAGCAGTTTCTCAGAAGGCTTCTTTCCAGTTTTTAACGGAAGATATTTCCTTTTTCACCATTGATCTCTATGGGCTTCCAAATATCACTTTGCTAATTCCACAAGAACAGTCTTTACGAAAGGCTTTTGAGGGGAAAGCTGTAACTCTGTGAGATGAATTAACAGAACACAAATCAGTTTTTCAGAAAACTTCTTTCCAGTTTTCTACTGAAGATATTTCCTTTTTCACAATAGCCCTTTCTGGGCTTCCAAATATCACTTTGCAAATTCCACAAGAACAGTTTTAGGGAAATTCTTCTTGTGGAGAAAACTGTAACTCTGTGAGATGAATTAACAGAACACAAAGTCGTTTCTCAGAAAGCTTCTTTCCAGTTTTTAACGGGAGAGATTTCCTTTTTCACTATAGACCTCTAGGGATACCAAATATCACTATGCTAATTCCACAAGAACAGTTTTAGCGAAAGGCTTCTTGAGGGGAAAGCTGTAACTCTGTGAGATGAATTAACAGAACACATATCAGTTTCTCAGAAAGCTTCTTTTCAGTTTTTATCTTAGGATATTTAATTTTTCACCATAGCCCTCTGTGGGCTTCCAAATATCACTTTGCAAATTCCACAAGAACAGTCTTAGCGAAAGGCTTCTTTAGGGGAAAGCTGTAACTCTGTGGGATGAATTAACAGAACACAAAGCAGTTTCTCAGAAAGCTTCTTTCCAGTTTTTAACGGAAGATATTTCCTTTTTCACCATAGACCTCTATGGGCTTCCAAATATCACTTTGCAAATTCCACAAGAACAGTCTTAGCGAAAGGCTTCTTGAGGGGAAAGCTGTAACTCTGTGGGATGAATTAACAGAACAAAAAGCAGTTTCTCAGAAAGCTTCTTTCCAGTTTTTAAAGGGAGAGATTTCCTTTTTCACCATGGCCCTTATGGGTTTCCAAATATCACTTTGCTAATTCCACAAGAACAGTCTTATCAAAAGGCTACTTGATTGGAAAGCTGTAACTTTGTGAGATCAATTAACAGAACACATAGCAGTTTCTCAGAAAGCTTCTTTCCAGTTTTTAAAGGAAGAGATTTCCTTTTTCAACATAGCCCTCTATGGGCTTCCAAATATCCCTTTGCCAATTCCACAAGAACAGCCTTAGCGAAAGGCTTCTTGAAGGGAAAGATGTAACTCTGTGAGATGAATTAACAGAACACAGAGCAGTTTCTCAGAAAGCTTCTTTCCAGTTTTGAACGGAAGATATTTACTTTTTCAACATAGCCCTCTATGGGCTTCCAAATATCAATTTGCCAATTCCACAAGAACAGCCTTAGCGAAAGGCTTCTTGAAGGGAAAGATGTAACTCTGTGAGATGAATTAACAGAACACAGAGCAGTTTCTCAGAAAGCTTCTTTCCAGTTTTGAACGGAAGATATTTCCTTTTTCACCATAGCCCTCTTTGGGCTTCCAAATATCACTTTTCCAATTCCACAAGAACAGCCTTAGCGAAAGGCTTCTTGAAGGGAAAGATGTAACTCTGTGAGATGAATTAACAGAACACAGAGCAGTTTCTCAGAAAGCTTCTTTCCAGTTTTGAACGGAAGATATTTCCTTTTTCACAATAGCCCTCTATGGGCTTCCAAATATCACTTTGCCAATTCCACAAGAACAGCCTTAGCGAAAGGCTTCTTGAAGGGAAAGATGTAACTCTGTGAGATGAATTAACAGAACACAAAGCCGTTTCTCAGAAAGCTTCTTTCCAGTTTTTAACGGGAGAGATTTCCTTTTTCACCATAGCCCTCTATGGGCTTCCAAATATCACTTTGCTAATTCCACAAGAACAGCCTTAGCGAAAGGCTTCTTGAAGGGAAAGATGTAACTCTGTGAGATGAATTAACAGAACACATATCAGTTTCTCAGAAAGCTTCTTTCCAGTTTTGAACGGAAGATATTTCCTTTTTCACCATAGCCCTCTATGGGCTTCCAAATATCCCTTTGCCAATTCCACAAGAACAGCCTTAGCGAAAGGCTTCTTGAAGGGAAAGATGTAACTCTGTGGGATGAATTAACAGAACACAGAGCAGTTTCTCAGAAAGCTTCTTTCCAGTTTTGAACGGAAGATATTTCCTTTTTCACCATAGCCCTCTATGGGCTTCCAAATATCACTTTGCAAATTCCACAAAACAGTCTTAGCGAAATGCTTCTTGAGGGGAAAGGTGTAACTCTGTGAGATGAATTAACAGAACACAAAGCAGTTTCTCAGAAAACTTCTTTCCAGTTTTTAAAGGAAGATATTTCCTTTTTCACCATAGAACTTTTTGGGCTTCCAAATATCACTTTGCAAATTCCACAAGAACAGTCTTAGCGAAAGGCTTCTTGAAGGGAAAGAAGTAACTCTGTGAGATGAATTAACAGAACACAAAGCAGTTTCTCAGAAAGCTTCTTTCCAGTTTTTAAAGGAAGATATTTCCTTTTTCACCATAGCCCTCTATGGGCTTCCAAATATCACTTTGCCAATTCCACAAGAACAGCCTTAGCGAAAGGTTTCTTGAAGGGAAAGATGTAACTCTGTGAGATGAATTAACAGAACACAGAGCAGTTTCTCAGAAAGCTTCTTACCAGTTTTAATGGAAGATATTTCCTTTTTCAACTTAGCCCTATATGGGCTTCCAAATATCACTCTTCAAATTCCACAAGAACAGTCTTAGCGAAAGTCTTTTTGAAGAGAATGCTGTAACTCTGTGAGTTGAATTAACAAAACGCAAAGCAGTTTCTCAGAAAGCTTCTTTCCAGTTTTTAACGGAAGATATTTCGTTTTTCAATAGAGTCCTCTATGGGCTTCCAAATATCACTTTGCCAATTCCACAAGAACAGCCTTAGCGAAAGGCTTCTTGAAGGGAAAGATGTAACTCTGTGAGATGAATTAACAGAACACAAAGCAGTTTCTCAGAAAACTTCTTTCCAGTTTTTAACGGAAGATATTTCCTTTTTCACCATAGCCCTCTATGGGCTTCCAAATATCACTTTGCAAATTCCACAAGAACATTCTTAGCGAAAGGCTTCTTGAGGGGAAAGCTGTTACTCTGTGAGATGAATTAACAGAACACAAAGCAGTTCCTCAGAAAGCTTCTTTCCAGTTTTTAAGGGAAGATATTTCCTTTCTCACCATAGCCCTCTAAGGGCTTCCAAATATGACTTTGTAAATTCCACAAGAACAGTTTTAGCGAGAGGCTTCTTGAGGAGAAAGTTGTAATTCTGTCAGATGAATTAACAGTACACAAAGCAGTTTCTCAGAAAGCTTCTTTCCAGTTTTTAACAGAAGATATTTCTTTTTCACCGTAGACCTCTATGGGCTTCCAAATATCACTTTGAAAATTCTACAAGAACAGTCTTAGCGATAGCTTCTTGAGAGAAAAACTGTAACTCTCTGAAATGAATTAACAGAACACAGAGCAGTTTCTCAGAAAGCTTCTTTCCAGTTTTGAACGGAAGATATTTCCTTTTTCACCATAGCCCTTTATGGGCTTCCAAATATCACTTTGCAAATTCCAAAAGAACAGTCTAAGCGAAAGGCTTCTTTCGGGGAAAGCTGTAACTCTGTGAGATGAATTAAAGAACACAAAGCAGTTTCTCAGAAAGCTTCTTTCCAGTTTTTAAAGGAAGATATTTCCTTTTTCACCATAGCCCTCTATGGGCTTCCAAATATCACTTTGCAAATTCCACAAGAACAGTCTTAGCGAAAGGCTTCTTGAGAGGAAAGCTGTAACTCTGTGAGATGAATTAACAGAACACAAAGCAGTTTCTCAGAAAGCTTCTTTCCAGTTTTTAAAGGAAGATATTTCCTTTTTCACCATAGCCCTCTATGGGCTTCCAAATATCACTTTGCAAATTCCACAAGAACAGTCTTAGCGAAAGGCTTCTTGAAGGGAAAGCTGTAACTCTGTGAGATGAATTAACAGAACACAAAACAGTTTCTCAGAAAGCTTCTTTCCAGTTTTTAACGGAAGATATTTCCTTTTTCACCATAGCCCTCTATGGGCTTCCAAATATCACTTTGCCAATTCCACAAGAGCAGTCTTAGCGAAAGGCTTCTTGAAGGGAAAGATGTAACTCTGTGAGATGAATTAACAGAACACAGAGCAGTTTCTCAGAAAGCTTCTTTCCAGTTTTGAACGGAAGATATTTCCTTTTTCACCATAGCCGTCTATGGGCTTCCAAATATCCCTTTGCCAATTCCACAAGAACAGCCTTAGCGAAAGGCTTCTTGAAGGGAAAGATGTAACTCTGTGAGATGAATTAACAGAACACAAAGCAGTTTCTCAGAAAGCTTCTTTCCAGTTTTTAAAGGAAGATATTTCCTTTTTCACCATAGCCCTCTAAGGGCTTCCAAATATCACTTTGCAAATTCCACAAGAACAGTCTTAGCGAAAGGCTTCTTGAGGGGAAAGCTGTAACTCTGTGAGATGAATTAACAGAACACAAAGCAGTTTCTCAGAAAGCTTCTTTCCAGTTTTTAACTGAAGATATTTCCTTTTTCACCATAGCCCTCTATGGGCTTCCAAATATCACTTTGCAAATTCCACAAGAACAGTCTTAGCGAAAGGCTTCTTGAGAGGAAAGCTGTAACTCTGTGAGATGAATTAACAGAACACAAAGCAGTTTCTCAGAAAACTTCTTTCCAGTTTTTAACTGAAGATATTTCCTTTTTCACCATAGCCCTCTATGGGTTTCCAAATATCACTTTGCAAATTCCACAAGAACAGTCTTAGCGAAAGGCTTCTTGAGGGGAAAGCTGTAACTCTGTGAGATGAATTAACAGAACACAAAACAGTTTCTCAGAAAGCTTCTTTCCAGTTTTTAACTGAAGATATTTCCTTTTTCACCATAGCCCTCTATGGGCTTCCAAATATCACTTTGCAAATTCCACAAGAACAGTCTTAGCGAAAGGCTTCTTGAGGGAAAAGCTGTAACTCTGTGAGATGAATTAACAGAACACAAAGCAGTTTCTCAGAAAGCTTCTTTCCAGTTTTGAACGGAAGATATTTCCTTTTTCACCACAGCCCTCTATGGGCTTCCAAATATCACTTTGCCAATTCCACAAGAACAGCCTTAGCGAAAGGCTTCTTGAAGGGAAAGATGTAACTCTGTGAGATGAATTAACAGAACACAGAGCAGTTTCTCAGAAATCTTCTTTTCAGTTTTGAACGGAAGATGTTTTCTTTTTCACCATAGCCCTCTATGGGCTTTCAAATATCACTGTGCAAATTCCACAAGAACAGCCTTAGCGAAAATCTTCGTTGGGAGAAAGCTGTAACTCTGTGAGATGAATTAACAGAACACAAAGCAGTTTCTCAGAAAGCTTCTTTCCAGTTTTTAACGGAAGATATTTCCTTTTTCACCATAGCCCTCTATGGGCTTCCAAATATCACTTTGCCAATTCCACAAGAACAGCCTTAGCGAAAGGCTTCTTGAAGGGAAAGATGTAACTCTGTGAGATGAATTAACAGAACACAGAGCAGTTTCTCAGAAAGCTTCTTTCCAGTTTTAAACGGAAGATATTTCCTTTTTCACCATAGCCCTCTATGGGCTTCCAAATATCACTTTGCCAATTCCACAAGAACAGCCTTAGCGAAAGGCTTCTTGAAGGGAAAGATGTAACTCTGTGAGATGAATTAACAGAACACAGAGCAGTTTCTCAGAAAGCTTCTTTCCAGTTTTGAACGGAAGATATTTCCTTTTTCACCTTAGCCCTCTATGGGCTTCCAAATATCCCTTTGCCAATTCCACAAGAACAGCCTTAGCGAAAGGCTTCTTGAAGGGAAAGATGTAACTCTGTGAGATGAATTAACAGAACACAGAGCAGTTTCTCTGAAAGCTTCTTTCCAGTTTTGAACGGAAGATATTTCCTTTTTCACCATAGCCCTCTATGGGCTTCCAAATATCCCTTTGCCAATTCCACCAGAACAGCCTTAGCGAAAGGCTTCTTGAAGGGAAAGATGTAACTCTGTGAGATGAATTAACAGAACACAGAGCAGTTTCTCAGAAAGCTTCTTTCCAGTTTTGAACGGAAGATATTTCCTTTTTCACCATATCCCTCTATGGGCTTCCAAATATCACTTTGCCAATTCCACAAGAACAGCCTTAGCGAAAGGCTTCTTGAAGGGAAAGATGTAACTCTGTGAGATGAATTAACAGAACACAAAGGAGTTTCTCAGAAAGCTTCTTTCCAGTTTTGAACGGAAGATATTTCCTTTTTCACCATAGCCCTCTATGGGCTTTCAAATATCACTTTGCCAATTCCACAAGAACAGCCTTAGCGAAAGGCTTCTTGAAGGGAAAGATGTAACTCTGTGAGATGAATTAACAGAACACAAAGCAGTTTCTCAGAAAACTTCTTTCCAGTTTTTAACGGAAGATATTTCCTTTTTCACCATAGCCCTCTATGGGCTTCCAAATATCACTTTGCCAATTCCACAAGAACAGCCTTAGCGAAAGGCTTCTTGAAGGGAAAGATGTAACTCTGTGAGATGAATTAACATAACACAGAGCAGTTTCTCAGAAAGCTTCTTTCCAGTTTTGAACGGAAGATATTTCCTTTTTCACCATAGCCCTCTATGGGCTTCCAAATATCACTTTGCCAATTCCACAAGAACAGCCTTAGCGAAAGGCTTCTTGAAGGGAAAGATGTAACTCTGTGAGATGAATTAACAGAACACAGAGCAGTTTCTCAGAAAGCTTCTTTCCAGTTTTCAACGGAAGATATTTCCTTTTTCACCATAGCCCTCTATGGGCTTCCAAATATCACTTTGCCAATTCCACAAGAACAGCCTTAGCGAAAGGCTTCTTGAGGGGAAAGATGTAACTCTGTGAGATGAATTAACAGAACACAGAGCAGTTTCTCAGAAAGCTTCTTTCCAGTTTTGAACGGAAGATATTTCCTTTTTCACCATATCCCTCTATGGGCTTCCAAATATAACTTTGCAAATTCCACAAGAACAGCCTTAGCGAAAGGCTTCTTGAAGGGAAAGATGTAACTCTGTGAGATGAATTAACAGAACACAAAGCAGTTTCTCAGAAAGCTTCTTTCCAGTTTTTAACGGAAGGTATTTCCTTTTTCACCATAGCCCTCTATGGGCTTCCAAATATCACTTTGCAAATTCCACAAGAACAGTCTTAGCGAAAGGCTTCTTGAGGAGAAAGCTGTAACTCTGTGAGATGAATTAACAGAACACAAAGCAGTTTCTCAGAAAGCTTCTTTCCAGTTTTTAACGGAAGATATTTCCTTTTTCACCATAGCCCTCTATGGGCTTCCAAATATCACTTTGCAAATTCCACAAGAACAGTCTTAGCGAAAGGCTTCTTGAGGGGAAAGCTGTAACTCTGTGAGATGAATTAACAGAACACAAAGCAGTTTCTCAGAAAGCTTCTTTCCAGTTTTTAATGGAAGATATTTCCTTTTTCACCATAGCCCTCTATGGGCTTCCAAATATCACTTTGCAAATTCCAAAAGAACAGTCTTAGCGAAAGGCTTCTTGAGGGGAAAGCTGTAACTCTGTGAGATGAATTAACAGAACACAAAGCAGTTTCTCAGAAAGCTTCTTTCCAGTTTTTAACGGAAGATATTTCCTTTTTCACCATAGCCCTCTATGGGCTTCCAAATATCACTTTGCAAATTCCAAAAGAACAGTCTTAGCGAAAGGCTTCTTGAGGGGAAAGCTGTAACTCTGTGAGATGAATTAACAGAACACAAAGCAGTTTCTCAGAAAACTTCTTTCCAGTTTTTAACGGAAGATATTTCCTTTTTCACCATAGCCCTCTATGGGCTTCCAAATATCACTTTGCAAATTCCACAAGAACAGTCTTAGCGAAAGGCTTTTGAAGGGAAAGCTGTAACCCTGTGAGATGAATTAACAGAACACAAAGCAGTTTCTCAGAAAGCTTCTTTCCAGTTTTTAACGGAAGATATTTCCTTTTCACCATAGCCCTCTATGGGCTTCCAAATATCACTTTGCAAATTCCACAAGAACAGTCTTAGCGAAAGGCTTCTTGAAGGGAAAGCTGTAACACTGTGAGATGAATTAACAGAACACAAAGCAGTTTCTCAGAAAGCTTCTTTCCAGTTTTTAACTGAAGATATTTCCTTTTTCACCATAGCCCTCTAAGGGCTTCCAAATATCACTTTGCAAATTCCACAAGAACAGTCTTAGCGAAAGGCTTCTTGAGGGGAAAGCTGTAACTCTGTGGGATGAATTAACAGAACACAAAGCAGTTTCTCAGAAAGCTTCTTTCCAGTTTTTAATTGAAGATATTTCCTTTTTCACCATAACCCTCTATGGGCTTCCCAATATCACTTTACAAATTCCACAAGAACAGACTTCGGGAAAGACTTCTTGAGGGGAAAGCTGTAACCCTATGAGATGAATTAACAGGACACAAAGCAGTTTCTCAGAAAGCTTCTTTCCATTTTTAAACTGAAGATATTTACTGTTTCACCATAGCCCTACATAGGCTTCCAAATATCACTTTGCGAATTCCACAAGAACAGTGTTAGCGAAAGGCTTCTTGAGGGCAGAGATGTAACTCTGTGAGATGAAATAACAAAACACAAAGCAGTTTCTCAGAAAGCTTCCTTCCAGTTTTTAACTGACGATATTTCCTTTTTCACCATATCCCTCTATGGACTTCCAAATATAACTTTGCAAATTCACAAGAACAGTCTTAGCGAATGACTTCTTGAGGGGAAAGGTGTATCTCTGTGAGATGAATTAACAGTACACAATGCAGTTTCTCAGAGAGTTTCTTCCTAGTTTTTAAGTGAATATATTTCCTTTTCCCCCATAGCTCTCGATGGGCTTCCAAATATCCCTTTGCCAATTCCACAAGAACAGCCTTAGCGAAAGGCTTCTTGAAGGAAAGATGTAACTCTGTGAGATGAATTAACAGAACACAGAGCAGTTTCTCAGAAAGCTTCTTTCCAGTTTTGAACGGAAGATATTTCCTTTTTCACCATAGCCCTCTATGGGCTTCCAAATATCCCTTTGCCAATTCCACAAGAACAGCCTTAGCGAAAGGCTTCTTGAAGGGAAAGATGTAACTCTGTGAGATGAATTAACAGAACACAGAGCAGTTTCTCAGAAAGCTTCTTTCCAGTTTTGAACGGAAGATATTTCCTTTTTCACCATAGCCCTCTATGGGCTTCCAAATATCCCTTTGCCAATTCCACAAGAACAGCCTAAGCGAAAGGCTTCTTGAAGGGAAAGATGTAACTCTGTGAGATGAATTAACAGAACACAGAGCAATTTCTCAGAAAGCTTCTTTCCAGTTTTGAACGGAAGATATTTCCTTTTTCACCATAGCCCTCTATGGGCTTCCAAATATCCCTTTGCCAATTCCACAAGAACAGCCTTAGCGAAAGGCTTCTTGAAGGGAAAGATGTAACTCTCTGAGATGAATTAACAGAACACAGAGCAGTTTCTCAGAAAGCTTCTTTCCAGTTTTGAACGGAAGATATGTCCTTTTTCAAAATAGCCCTCTATGGGCTTCCAAATATCCCTTTGCCAATTCCACAAGAACAGCCTTAGCGAAAGGCTTCTTGAAGGGAAAGATGTAACTCTGTGAGATGAATTAACAGAACACAGAGCAGTTTCTCAGAAAGCTTCTTTCCAGTTTTGAACGGAAGATATTTCCTTTTTCACCATAGCCCTCTATGGGCTTCCAAATATCCTTTGCCAATTCCACAAAAACAACCTTAGCGAAAGGCTTCTTGAAGGGAAAGATGTAACTCTGTGAGATGAATTAACAGAACACAGAGCAGTTTCTCAGAAAGCTTCTTTCCAGTTTTGAACGGAAGA
>JABBCR010000790.1:0-18881 GCA_014849445.1 Cercopithecus mona
CTCAAACCGGTTTTGACCGGCTCGAACCGGTTTTGACCAGCTCAAACCAGACCAGACCGGCTCAAACCGGTTTTGACCGACCTGAGTCGGTTTTGACCGGCTCAAACCTGACCAGACCGGCTCAAACCGGTTTTGACCAGATTAGACAGGAAAACCGGACCAGACCGGCCCAGATCGGCTAAAACCGGATCAAACTGGCCGAGACCGGCTAAAACCGGGCCAGACCGGCTCAAACCGGTTTTGACCGGCTCAAACCAGACCAGACAGGCTCAAACCGGTTTTGACCTGCTCAAACCACACCAGACCGGCTCAAACCGGTTTTGACCGGCTCAAACCACACCAGACTGGCTCAAATCGGTTTTCACAGGCTGAAACCAATTTTGACCTGATGAGACCAGATCAAACCGAATCAGACCGGCTCAAACCAGACCAGACTGGCTCAAACCGGTTCAAACAGGACCAGACCGGCCCAGACCGGCTAAAACCGGGCCATCAAACCGGTTTTGACCGGCTCAAACCAGACCAGACCGGCTCAAACCGGTTTTGACCGGCTCAAACCAGACCAGACCGGCTCAAACCGGACCAGACCGGCTCAAACCGGTTTTGACCGGATGACACCGGATCAAACCGGACCAGACCGGCTCACACCGGATCAAACCGGACCAGACAGGCCCAGACCGGCTGAAACCGGATCAAACCGGACCAGACCGGCCCAGACCGGCTAAAACCGGGCCAGACCGGCTCAAACCGGTTTTGACCGGCTCAAACCAGACCAGACCGGTTCAAACCGGTTTTGAACGACCTGAGCCGGTTTTGACCGGCTCAAACCAGACCAGACCGGCTCAAACCGGTTTTGACCAGCTCAAACCGGTTTTGACCTGATTAGACCGCATCAAACCAGACCAGACAGGCTCAAATCGGTTTTGACTGGCTTCAACCAGACCAAACCGGCTCAAACCGGTTTTGACCGGCTCGAACCGGTTTTGACCGGCTCAAACCAGACCAGACTGGCTCAAACCAGACCAGACCGGCTCAAACCGGTTTTGACCTGCTCAAACCACACCAGACCGGCTGAAACCGGTTTTGACCGGCTAAAACCGGTTTTGACCGGATGAGACCGGATCAAACCGAATCAGACCGGCCCAGACCGGCTAAAATCGGATCAAACCGGACCAGACCGGCCCAGACCGCCTAAAACTGGGCCACAAACCGGTTTTGACTGCCTCAATCCGGTTTTCACCGGCTGAAACCGGTTTTGACTGGCTCAAACCACTCCAGACCGGGTAAAACCGGATTTCAGCGGCTTAAACCGGTTTTGACCTGATTAGACCATCTCAAACCAGACCAGACCTGTTCAATGCGGTTTTGACCGGCACAAACCGGTTTTGAACGGCTCGAACCGGTTTTGACCGGCTCAAACCACACCAGACAGGCTGAAACCGGTTTTGACCAGCTAAAACCGGTTTTGACCGGATGAGACCGGATCAAACCGAATCAGACCGGCCCAGACCGTCTAAAATCGGATCAAACCGGACCAGACCGGCCCAGACCGCCTAAAACTGGGCCACAAACCGGTTTTGACCGGTTCAAACCAGACCAGACCGGCTCAAACCGGTTTTGACCGACCTGAGCCGGTTTTGACCGGCTCAAACCAGACCAGACCGGCTCAAACCAGACCAGACCGGCTCAAACCGGTTTTGACCGGCTCAAACCGGTTTTGACCGGATGAGACCGGATCAAACCGGACCAGACCGGCTCAAACCAGACCAGACCGGCTCAAACCGCTTTTGACCGGATGACACCAGATCAAACCGGACCAGACCTGCTCAGACAGGCTCGAATCGGTTTTGACTGGCTTCAACCAGACCAAACCGGCTCAAACCGGTTTTGACCGGCTCGAACCGGTTTTGACCGGCTCAAACCAGACCAGACTGGCTCAAACCAGACCAGACCGGCTCAAACCGGTTTTGACTTGCTCAAACCACACCAGACCGGCTGAAACCGGTTTTGACCGGCTAAAACCGGTTTTGACCGGATGAGACCGGATCAAACCGAATCAGACCGGCCCAGACCGGCTAAAATTGGATCAAACCGGATGAGACCGGCCCAGACCGCCTAAAACTGGACCACAAACCGGTTTTGACTGCTTCAAACAAGACCAGACTGGTTCAAAAATTTAGACCGACCTGAGCCGGTTTTGACCGTCTCAAACCAGACCAGACCGGCTCAAACGAGACCAGACCGGCTCACATCGGATGAAACCGGACCAGACAGGCCGAGACCGGCTATAACCGGGCCAGACCGGCTCTAACCGGTTTTGACCAGCTGAAATCAGACCAGACCGTTTCAAAGCGGTTTTGACTGGCTCAATCGGGTTTTGACCAGCTCAAACCACTCCAGACCGGCTAAAACCGGTTTTCACCGGCTCAAACCGGTTTTGACCGGATGAGATCGGATCAAACCGAATCAGACCGGCTCAAACCGGATGAAACCGCACCAGACCGGCCCAGAAGAGCTGAAGCCGGAAGAAACCGGACCAGACCGGCCCAGAACGGCTAAAACCAGGCCATAAACCGGTTTTGAACGGCTCAAACCAGACCAGACCGGCTCAAACCTGTTTTGACCGGGTCAAACCGGTTTTGAACTGCTCAAACCACACCAGACCGGCTGAAACCAGTTTTGACCAGCTAAAACCGGTTTTGACCGGAGGAGACCGGATCAAACCGTATCAGACCGGCCCAGACCGGCTAAAATCGGATCAAACTGGACCAGACTGGCCCAGACCGCCTAAAACTGGGCCACAAAACGGTTTTGACCGGCTCAAACCAGACCAGACCGGCTCAAACCGTTTTTGACCGGCTCGAACCGGTTTTGACCCGCTCAAACCAGAGCAGACCGGCTCAAACCAGACAAGACCGGCTCAAACCGGTTTTGACTGGCTCAAACCGGATTTGACCAGATGAGACACGATAAAACAGGAGCAGACCGGCTAAAACCAGGCCATAAACCGGTTTTGACCGGCTCAAACCAGACCAGACAGGATCAAACCGGTTTTGACTGGCTCAATCCGGTTTTGACCGGCTCAAACAGGCTTTGACCAGCTCAAACCAGACCAGACCGGCTCAAACCAGACCAGACCAGCTCAAACCGGTTTTGACCTGCTCAAACCACACCAGACCGGTTGAAATCGGTTTTGACCGGATGAGACCGTATTATAACGAACCAGAGCGGCCAAGACCGGCTAAAATTGGATCCAACCGGACCAGACCGTCCCAGACCGCCTAAAACTGGGCCACAAACCGGTTTTGACCGGTGCAAACCAGACCAGACCGGCTCAAACCGGTTTTGACCGACCTGAGCCGGTTTTGACCGGCTCAAACCAGACCAGACCGGTTCAAACCGGTTTTGACTGCCTTAATCCGGTTTTGACCGGCTGAAACCGGTTTTGACCTGATTAGACCGGATCAAACCGGACCAGACGGGCTCAGACAGGTTCGAATCGGTTTTGACTGACTTCAACCAGACCAAACCGGCTCAAACCGGTTTTGACGGGCTCGAACCGGTTTTGACTGGCTCAAACCAGACCAGACCGGCTCAAACCGGTTTTGACCGGGTCAAACCGGTTTTGACCTGCTCAAACCACACCAGACCGGCTGAAATCGGTTTTGACCGGATGAGACCGTATTAAAACGAATCAGAGAGGCCAACACCGGCTAAAATCGGATCCAACCGGACCAGAACGTCCCAGACCGCCTAAAACTGGGCCACACCGGTTTTGACTGGTGCAAACGAGACCAGACCGGCTCAAACCGGTTTTGACCAGCTCAAACCAGACCAGACCGGTTCAAACCGGTTTTGACTGGCTAAAACCGGTTTTGACCGGATGAGACCAGATCAAACCGAATGAGACGGGCCCAGACCGGCTAAAATCGGATCAAACCGGTCCAGACCATCCCAGACCCCCTAAAACTGGGCCACACACCGGTTTTGACCGGTGCAAACCAGACCAGAAGGGCCCAAACTGGTTTTGACCGACCTGAGCCGGTTTTGACCGGCTCAAACCAGAGCAGACCGGTTCAAACCGGTTTTGACTGCCTCAATCCGGTTTTCACCGGCTGAAACCGGTTTTGACTGGCTCAAACCACTCCAGACCGGGTAAAACCGGATTTCAGCGGCTTAAACCGGTTTTGACCTGATTAGACCATCTCAAACCAGACCAGACCTGTTCAATGCGGTTTTGACCGGCACAAACCGGTTTTGAACGGCTCGAACCGGTTTTGACCGGCTCAAACCACACCAGACAGGCTGAAACCGGTTTTGAACGGCTAAAATCGGGTTTGACCAGATGAGACCGGATCAAACCGAATCAGACCGGCCCAGACCGTCTAAAATCGGATGAAACCGTACCCGACCGGCCCAGACTGCCTAAAACTGGGCCACAAACCGGTTTTAACCGTTTCAAACCAGACCAGACGGGCTCAAACCGGTTTTGACCGGCTCAAAGCGGTTTTGACCGGATCTAACCAGACTCTACCGGCCCAGATCAGCTGAAAGCGGATCAAACAGGACCAGACCGGCCCAGACTGGTTGAAAGCAGGCGACAAAGCGGTTTTGACCGTCTGAAACCAGACCAGACCGGCTCAAACCGGTTTTGACGGGCTCGAACCGGTTTTGACCGGCTCAAACTGGTTTTGACCTGCTCAAACCACGCCAGACCGGCTGAAACCGGTGTTGATCGGCTAAAACCGGTTTTGACCAGATCAGACCGGATCAAAACGAATCAGACCAGCCCAGACCGGCTAAAATCGGATCAAACCAGACCAGACGGGCCCAGACCGCCTAAAACTGGACCACAAACCGGTTTTGACCGGCTCATACCCGACCAGACCGGCTCAAACCAGACCAGACCGGCTGAAACCGGTTTTGACCGGCTCAAACGAGACCAGACAGGCTCAAAGCGGTTTTGACCGCATGAGACACGATAAAACCGGGCCGCATCGGCTCAAACCGGATGAAACCGCACCAGGACGGCCCAGAACAGCTGTAGCCAGAGCAAACCGGACCAGTCCGGGCCAGACTGGCTGAAACCGGGCCACAAACCGGTTTTGACCGGCTCAAACCGGTTTAGAGCAGCTCAAACCACTCCAGACCGGCTAAAACCGGTTTTCACCGGCCCAAACCGGTTTTGACCTGCTCAAATCACACCAGACTGGCTGAAATCGGTTTTGACCGGATGAGACCATATTAAAACGAACCAGAGCGGCCAACACCGCCAGACCAACAGTACCAGACCGTCCTAAAACTGGGCTGGTTAGGAGCGGCCGGTCTGGAGCGACCAACCGGACCAGACTGTCCCAGACCGCCTAAAACTGGGAAACAAACCTGTTTTGTCCGGTGCAAACGAGACCAGACCGGTTCAAACCGGTTTTGACCAGCTCAAACCACTCCAGACCGGCTAAAACCGGTTTTCACCGGCCCACACCGGTTTTGACCTGATTAGACCAGATCAAACAGGACCAGACCAGCTCAGACAGGCTCGAATCGGTTTTGACTGGCTTCAAACAGACCAAACCGGCTCAAACCGGTTATGACCGGCTCGAACCGGTTTTGACCGGCTCAAACCAGACCAGACCGGCTCAAACCAGACCAGACCAGCTGAAACCGGTTTTGACCTGCTCAAACCACACCAGACCGGTTGAAATCGGTTTTGACCGGATGAGACCGTATTATACGAACCAGAGCGGCCAAGACCGGCTAAAATCGGATCCAACCGGACCAGACCGTCCCAGACCGCCTAAAACTGGGCCACAATCCGGTTTGACCGGTGCAAACGAGACCATACTGGCTCAAACCGTTTTGACCGACCTGAGACGGTTTTGACCGGCTCAAGCCAGACCAGACCGGTTCAAATCGGTTTTGACTGCCTTAATCCGGTTATGACCGGCTGAACCCGGTTTTGAACGGCTCAAACCACTCCAGACCGGGTAAAACCAGTTTTTACCGGCTTAAACCGGTTTTGACCTGATTAGACCAGCTGTAACCAGACCAGACTGGTTCAATCCGGTTTTGACCGGCTCAAACCGGTTTTGACCGGCTCAAATCACACAAGACCGGCTGAAACCGGTTTTGACCGGCTATAACCGGGTTTGATCAGATGAGACCGGATCAAACAGAATCAGACCGGCCCAGACCCGCTAAAATCAGATCAAACCGTACCCGACCGGCCCAGATTGCCTAAAACTGGGCCACAAACCGGTTTTGACCGGTTAAAACCAGGCCAGACCGGCTCAAACCGGTTTTGAACGACCTGAGCCGGTTTTCACCGGCTCAAACCAGATCAGACCGGCTCAAAACGGTTTTGACCGGAACAAACCAGACTCGAGCGGCCCAGACCAGCTGAAACCGGATCCAAGAGGACCAGACTGGCACAGACAGGCTGAAATCGGGCCAAAAAGCGGTTTTGACCGGCTGAAACCAGACCAGACCGGCTCAAATCGGTTTTGAACGGCCTGAGCCGGTTTAGAACGGCTCAAACCAGACAACAGCGGCTCAAACCGGACCAGAGCGGCTCAAAGCGGTTTTTACCAGATGACACCAGATCAAACGGGACCGGACCGGCTCACACCGGATCAAACCGGACCAGACAGGACCAGACCGGCTGAAACCGGATTAAACCACACCAGAACGGCTGAAACCGGTTTTGACCGGCTAAAACCGGGCCATACCGGCTCAAACTGGTTTGACCGGCTCAAACCAGACCAGACAGGTTCAAATCAGTTTTGACTGGCTCAATCTGGTTTTGACCGGCTCAAACCGGTATTGACCGGCTCAAACCACACCAGACCGGCTAAAACCGGTTTTTACCAGATGACACTGGATCAAAACGGACCAGAAAAGCTCACACTGGATCAAACCGGACCACACAGGACCAGACCGGCTGAAACCGGATCAAACCAGACCAGAGCAGCACAGACCGGCTAAAACTGGGCCATAGCGGCTCAAACTGCTTTTGACCGGTTCAAACCAGACCAGACAGGTTCAAATCGGTTTTGACTGGCTCAATCCGGTTTTTACTGGCTCAAAACCGTATTGACCGACTGAAACCACTCCAGACCGGCTAAAACCGGTTTTCACCAGCTCAAACCGGTTTTGACCTGATTAGACCGGATCAAACCAGACCAGACGGGCTCAGACAGGCTCGAATCGGTTTTGACTGACTTCAACCAGACCAAACCGGCTCAAACCGGTTTTGACCTGCTCAAACCACACCAGACCGGATAAAACCGGTTTTGACCGGATGAGACCGGATCAAACAGAATCAGACCGGCCCAGACCGGCTAAAATCGGAGCAAACCGGACCAGACCGGCCCAGAACGCCTAAAACTGGGCCACAAACGGGTTTTGACCGGCTCAAACCAGACCAGACCGGCTCAAACCAGTCCAGATGTGCTGAAACCGGTTTTGACCGGCTCAAACCGGTTTTGACCGGCTCCAACCAGACCAGACCGGCTCAAACCTGACCAGACCGTCTAAAACCAGTTAGACCGGATGAGACTGGATGAAACTGAATCAGACCGGCCCAGACCAGCGAAAATCGGATCAAAACAAAACCGGACCAGACCGGGCCAGACCGGCTAGAACCGGGCCACAAACCGGTTTTGACCGGCTCAAACCGGTTTTCAACAGCCCAAACCACTCCAGACCGGCTGAAACCGGTTTTGACCGGCTCAAACCAGACCAGACCGGCTCAAACCAGACCAGACCAGCTCAAACCGGTTTTGAACTGCTCAAACCACACCAGACCAGTTGAAATCGGCTTTGACCGGATGAGACCGTATTATAACGCACCAGAGTGGCCAAGACCGGCTAAAATTGGATCCAACCGGACCAGACCATCCCAGACCGCCTAAAACTGGGCCACAAACCGGTTTGACCGGTGCAAACGCGACCATACTGGCTCAAACCCGTTTTGACCGACCTGAGACGGTTTTGACCGGCTCAAACCAGACCAGACCGGTTCAAACCGATTTTGACTGCCTTAATCCGGTTTTGACCGGCTGAAACCGGTTTTGACCTGATTAGACCGGATCAAACCGGACCAGACGGGCTCAGACAGGCTCGAATCGGTTTTGACTGGCTTCAACCAGACCAAACCGGCTCAAACTGGTTTTGACCGGCTCGAACCAGTTTTGACCGGCTCAAACCAGAGTAGACCGGCTCAAACCAGACCAGACCGGCTCAAACCGGTTTTGACCTGCTCAAACCACAAACGACCGGCTCAAAGCAGAACAGACCGGCTCAAACCGATTTTGACCGGCTAAAATCGGATCAAACCGGACCAGACCGGCCCAGAACGCCTAAAACTGGGCCACAAACGGGTTTTGACCGGCTCAAACCAGACCAGACCGGCTCAAACCAGTCCAGACGGGCTGAAACCGGTTTTGACCGGCTCAAACCAGACCAGACAGGCTCAAAGAGGTTTTGACCGGATGAGACACGATAAAACCGGACCAGACTGGCTCAAACCAGATGAAACCGCACCAAAACGGCCCAGAACAGCTGAAGCCGAAGCAAACCGGACCAGAACGTGCCAGACCGGGCCAGACCGGCTAAAACCGGGCCACAAACCGGTTTTGACCGGCTCAAACCGGTTTTGACCAGCTCAAACCACTCCAGACCGGCTAAAACCGGTTTTCACCGGCCCAAACCGGTATTGACCTGATTAGACCAGATCAAACAGGACCAGACCAGCTCAGACAGGCTCGAATCGGTTTTGATTGGCTTCAACCATACCAAACCGGCTCAAACCGGTTTGACCGGCTCGAACCGGTTTTGACCAGCTCAAACCAGACCAGAACAGCTCAAACCGGTTTTGACCGGGTCAAACCGGTTTTGACCTGCTCAAACCACACCAGACCGGTTGAAATCGGTTTTGATCGGATGAGACCGTATTATAACGAACCAGAGCGGCCAAGAAAGGCTAAAATCGGATCAAACCGGACCAGACAGGCCCAGACCACCTAATACCGGGCCAAACCGGCTCAAACCTATTTTGACCGGCTCAAACCAGACCAGGCCGGCTCAAACCGGTTTTGACCGGCTCAAAACACACCAGACCGGCTCAAACAGGTTTTGACCGGCTGAAACCACACCAGACCGGCTCAAACCGGTTTTGACCGGCTGAAACCGATTTTGACCATATGAGACCGGATCAAACCGGACCAGATGCGCCCAGACCAGCTAAAACCAGATCAAACTGGACCAGAACGGCCCAGACCACCTAAAACCGGTCCAAACCATCTCAAACCTATATTGACCGGATCAAACCAGACCAGACCGGCTCAAACCGGTTTTGACCAGCCTGAGACGGTTTAGAATGGCTCAAACCACACCAGAGCGGCTCAAACCGGACCAGAGCGGCTCAAACCGGTTTTAACCAGATGACACCGGATCAAACCGGACCAGACCGGCTCACACCGGATCAAACCGGACCAGACAGGCCCAGACCGGCTGAAACCGGATCAAACCGGACCAGACCCGCCCAGACTGGCTAAAATCGGGCCAGACCGCCTCAAACCAGTTTTGACCGGATCAAACCAGTCCAGACCGTTTGAAACCGGTTTTGACTGGCTCAATCCAGTTTTGACTGGCTCAAACCACTCCAGACCGGCTAAAACCGGTTTTCACCGGCTCAAACCGGTTTTGACCTGATTAGACCGGATCACACCAGACCAGACCGGCTCACACCGGCTCGAATCGGTTTTGACTGGCTTCAACCAGACCAAACCGGCTCAAACCGGTTTTGACCGGCTCGAACCGGTGTTGACTGGCTCACACCAGACCAGACCGGCTCAAACCAGACAAGACCGGCTCAAACATGTTTTGACCGGGTCAATCCGGTTTTGAACTGCTCAAACCACACCAGACAGGCTGAAACCGGTTTTGACCAGCTAAAACCGGTTTTGACCGGATGAGACCGGATCAAACCGAGTCAGACCGGTCCAGACCGTCTAAAATCGGATCAAACTGGAAGAGACCGGCCCAGACCGCCTAAAACTGGGCCACAAACCGGTTTTGACCGGTTCCAACCAGACCAGACCGGCTCAAACCGGTTTTGACCAGCTCGAACCGATTTTGACCGGCTCAAACCAGAGCAGACCGGCTCAAACCTGACCAGACCGGATCAAACCGATTTTGACCGGCTCAAACCGGATTTGACCGGATGAGACCGGTTCAAACCAGACCAGCTCAAATCAGACCGGCCCAGACCGGCTAAAATCTGATCAAACCGCACCAGAACGGCCCAGAACAGCTGAAGCCGGAGCAAACCGGACCAGACTGGGCCAGACCGGCTAAAACCGGGCCACAAACCGGTTTTGACCGGCTCAAACCGGTTTTGACCAGCTCAAACCACTCCAGACCGGCTCAAACCGGTTTTGACCGGCTCTAACCGGTTTTGACCGGCTCAAACCAGACCAGACCGGCTCAAACCAGACCAGACCGGCTCAAACCGGTTTTGACCGGCTAAAACCACACCAGACCGGCTCAAACCGGTTTTGACCTGATGACACCGGATCAAACCGGACCAGACAGGCCCAGAGCGGCCAAGACCGGCTAAAATTGGATCCAACCGGACCAGACCGTCCCAGACGGCCTAAAACTGGGCCACAAACCGGTTTGACCGGTGCAAACGAGACCATACTGGCTCAAACCGGTTTTGACCGACCTGAGACGGTTTTAACCGGCTCAAACCAGACCAGACCGGTTCAAATCGGTTTTGACAGCCTTAATCCGGTTTTGACCGGCTGAAACCGGTTTTGACCGGCTCAAACCACTCCAGTCCGGGTAAAACCGGTTTTTACCGGCTTAAACCGGTTTTGACCTGATTAGACCAGCTGTAACCAGACCAGACTGGTTCAATCCGGTTTTGACCGGCTCAAACCGGTTTTGACCGGCTCAAATCACACCAGACCGGCTGAAACCGGTTTTGACCGGCTAAAACCGGGTTTGACCGGATGAGACCAGATCAAACAGAATCAGACCGGCCCAGATCCGCTAAAATCAGATCAAACCATACCCGACCGGCCCAGATTGCCTGAAACTGGGCCACAAACCGGTTTTGACCGGTTAAAACCAGGCCAGATCGGCTCAAACCGGTTTTGACCGACCTGAGCCGGTTTTCACCGGCTCAAACCAGACCAGACCGGCTCAAAACGGTTTTGACCCAAACAAACCAGACTCGAGCGGCCCAGACCAGCTGAAACCGGATCAAACAGGACCAGACCGGCACAGACAGGCTGAAATCGGGCCACAAAGCGGTTTTGAACGGCTGAAACCGTACCAGACTTGCTCAAACCGGTTTTGACCGGTTCTGAGCCGTTTTAGAATGGCTCAAACCAGACCAGAGCGCCTCAAACCGGACCAGAGCGTCTCAAGCCGGTTTTTGCCAGATGACACCGGATCAAACTGGACCAGACCGGATCACACTGGATCAAATGACCAGAAAGGCACAGACCGGCTGAAACTGGATCAAACCAGACCAGACCGGCCCTGACCGGCTAAAACCGGGCCATACCGGCTCAAACTGGTTTGACCGGCTCAAACCAGACCAGACAGGTTCAAATCAGTTTTGACTGGCTCAATCTGGTTTTGACCGGCTCAAACCGGTATTGACTGGCTCAAACCACACCAGACCGGCTAAAACTGGTTTTTACCAGATGACACTGGATCAAAACGGACCAGACCGGCTCACACTGGATCAAACCGGACCAGACAGGACCAGACCGGCTGAAACCGGATCAAACCAGACCAGAGCAGCACAGACCGGCTAAAACTGGGCCATAGCGGCTCAAACTGCTTTTGACCGGTTCAAACCAGACCAGACAGGTTCAAATCGGTTTTGACCAGCTAAAACCACTCCAGACCGGCTAAAACCGGTTTTTACCGGTTTAAAGCGGTTTTGACCTGATTAGACCATCTCAAACCAGACCAGACTGGTTCAGTGCAGTTTTGACCGACACAAACCGGTTTTGAACGGCTCGAATTGGTTTTGACCGGCTCAAAACTGTTTTGACCAGCTCAAACCACACCATACCGGCTGAAACCGGTTTTGAACGGCTAAAATCGGGTTTGACCAGATGAGACCGGATCAAACCGAATCAGACCGGCCCAGACCGTCTAAAATCGGATGAAACCGTACCCGACCGACCCCGGCCTCCTTAAAACTGGGCCACAAACCGGTTTTAACCGTTTCAAACCAGACCAGACGGGCTCAAACCGGTTTTGACCGGCTCAAAGCGGTTTTGACCGGATCTAACCAGACATGACCGTCTCAAACCGGACCAGACCAGACGGGCCCAGACTGGTTGAAAGCAGGCGACCAAGCGGTTTTGATCGGCTGAAACCAGACCACACCGGCTCAAACCGGTTTTGACCATCTCGAACCGGTTTTAACCTGCTCAAACCAGGACAGACCGGCTCAAACCTGACCAGAACGGCTCAAACCGGTTTTGACCTTCTCAAACCAGACCAGACCAGCTAAAACTGGGCCACAAACCGGTTTTGACCGGCTGAAACCGGTTTTGACCGGCTCAAACCACTCCAGACCGGGTAAAACCGGTTTTTACCGGCTTAAACCGGTTTTGACCTGATTAGACCAGCTCAAACCAGACCAGACTGGTTCAATCCGGTTTTGACCGGCTCAAACCGGTTTTGACCGGCTCAAACCACACCAGACCGGCTGAAACCGGTTTTGACCGGCTAAAACCGGGTTTGACCGGATGAGACCGGATCAAACAGAATCAGACCGGCCCAGACCGGCTAAAATCGGATCAAACCGGACCAGACTGGCCCAGACCGCCTAAAACTGGGCCACAAACCGGTTTTGACCGGTTCAAACCAGACCAGACCGGCTCAAACCAGACCAGACCGGCTCAAACCGGTTTTGACCGACCTGAGACGGTTTTGACCGGCTCAAACCAGACCAGACCGGCTCAAACCGGTTTTGACCGGCTCAAACCAGACCAGACCAGCTCAAACCGGACCAAACCAGATCAAACTGGTTTTGACCGGATGACACCAGGTCAAACCTGACCAGACAGGCCCACACCGGCTGAAACCGGATCAAACAGGACCAGACCGGCCCAGACGGCTGAAAGCGGGCCACAAAGCGGTTTTGACCGGCTGAAACCAGACCAGACCGGCTCAAACCGGTTTTGACCGGCCTGAGCCGGTTTAGAACGGCTCAAACCAGACCAGACCGGCTCAGTCCGGACCAGACCGGCTCAAACCGGTTTTTACCAGATGACACCGGATCAAAACGGACCAGACCGTCTCACACTGGATCAAACCGGACCAGACAGGACCAGACCGGCTGAAACCGGTTTTGACCGGTTGAAACCGATATTGACCGGATGAGACCGGCTCAAACCAGACCAGACCGGGTCAAACCAGACCAGACCGGCTCAAACTGGTTTGACCGGCTCAAACCAGACCAGACAGGTTCAAATCAGTTTTGACTGGCTCAATCTGGTTTTGACCGGCTCAAACCGGTATTGACCGGCTCAAACCACACCAGACCGGCTAAAACCGGTTTTTACCAGATGACACTGGATCAAAACGGACCAGACCGGCTCACACTGGATCAAACCGGACCACACAGGACCAGACCGGCTGAAACCGGATCAAACCAGACCAGAGCAGCACAGACCGGATAAAACTGGGCCATACCGGCTGAAACTGGTTTTGACCGGCTCAAACCAGACCAGACAGGTTCAAATCGGTTTTGACTGGCTCAATCCGGTTTTGACTGGCTCAAACCCGTATTGACCGACTGAAACCACTCCAGACCGGCTAAAACCGGTTTTCACCAGCTCAAACCGGTTTTGACCTGATTAGACCGGATCAAACCGGACCAGACGGGCTCAGACAGGCTCGAATCGGTTTTGACTGGCTTCAACCAGACCAAACCGGCTCAAACTGGTTTTGACCTGCTCAAACCACACCAGACCGGCTAAACCCGGTTTTGAACGGATGAGACCGGTTCAAACAGAATCAGACCGGCCCAGACCCGCTAAAATCAGATCAAACCGTACCCGACCGGCCCAGATTGCCTAAAACTGGGCCACAAACCGGTTTTGACCGGTTAAAACCAGGCCAGACCGGCTCAAACCGGTTTTGAACGACCTGAGCCGGTTTTCACCGGCTCAAACCAGATCAGACCGGCTCAAAACGGTTTTGACCCGAACAAACCAGACTCGAGCGGCCCAGACCAGCTGAAACCGGATCAAAGAGGACCAGACCGGCACAGACAGGCTGAAATCGGGCCACAAAGCGGTTTTGACCGGCTGAAACCAGACCAGACCGGCTCAAATCGGTTTTGAACGGCCTGAGCCGGTTTAGAACGGCTCAAACCAGACAACAGCGGCTCAAACCGGACCAGAGCGGCTCAAAGCGGTTTTTACCAGATGACACCAGATCAAACGGGACCGGACCGGCTCACACCGGATCAAACCGGACCAGACAGGACCAGACCGGCTGAAACCGGATTAAACCAGACCAGAGCGGCACAGACCGGCTAAAACCGGGCCATACCGGCTCAAACTGGTTTGACCGGCTCAAACCAGACCAGACAGGTTCAAATCAGTTTTGAAATGACCGGCTCAAACCAGACCAGACCGGCTCAAACCACACCAGACCGGCTAAAACCGGTTTTTACCAGATGACACTGGATCAAAACGGACCAGAAAAGCTCACACTGGATCAAACCGGACCACACAGGACCAGACCGGCTGAAACCGGATCAAACCAGACCAGAGCAGCACAGACCGGATAAAACTGGGCCATACCGGCTGAAACTGGTTTTGACCGGCTCAAACCAGACCAGACAGGTTCAAATCGGTTTTGACTGGCTCAATCCGGTTTTGACTGGCTCAAACCCGTATTGACCGACTGAAACCACTCCAGACCGGCTAAAACCGGTTTTCACCAGCTCAAACCGGTTTTGACCTGATTAGACCGGATCAAACCGGACCAGACGGGCTCAGACAGGCTCGAATCGGTTTTGACTGGCTTCAACCAGACCAAACCGGCTCAAACTGGTTTTGACCTGCTCAAACCACACCAGACCGGCTAAACCCGGTTTTGAACGGATGAGACCGGTTCAAACAGAATCAGACCGGCCCAGACGGGCTAAAATCGGATCAAACCGGACCAGACCGGCCCAGACCGCCAAAAACTGGGCCACAAACGGGTTTTGACCGGCTCAAACCAGACCAGACCGGCTCAAACCAGTCCAGACGGGCTGAAACCGGTTTTGACCGGCTCAAACCAGACCAGACAGGCTCAAAGCAGTTTTGACCGGATGCGACACGATAAAACCGGACCGGACCGGCTCAAACCAGATGAAACCGCACCAGAACGGCCCAGAAAAGCTGAAGCCGGAGCAAACCGGACCAGACCGGGCCAGACCGGCTAGAACCGGGCCACAAACCGGTTTTGACCGGCTCAAACCACTCCAGACCGGCTGAAACCGGTTTTGACCGGCTCTAACCGGTTTTGACCGGCTCAAACCAGACCAGACCGGCTCAAACCAGACCAGACCAGCTCAAACCGGTTTTGAACTGCTCAAACCACACCAGACCAGTTGAAATCGGCTTTGACCGGATGAGACCGTATTATAACGCACCAGAGTGGCCAAGACCGGCTAAAATTGGATCCAACCGGACCAGACCATCCCAGACCGCCTAAAACTGGGCCACAAACCGGTTTGACCGGTGCAAACGCGACCATACTGGCTCAAACCCGTTTTGACCGACCTGAGACGGTTTTGACCGGCTCAAACCAGACCAGACCGGTTCAAACCGATTTTGACTGCCTTAATCCGGTTTTGACCGGCTGAAACCGGTTTTGACCTGATTAGACCGGATCAAACCGGACCAGACGGGCTCAGACAGGTTCGAATCGGTTTTGATTGACTTCAACCAGACCAAACCGGCTCAAACCGGTTTTGACGGGCTCGAACCGGTTTTGACTGGCTCAAACCAGACCAGACCGGCTCAAACCTGTTTTGACCGGGTCAAACCGGTTTTGACCGGCTCAAACCACTCCAGAACGGGTAAAACCGGGTTTTACCGGCTTAAACCAGTTTTGACCTGATTAGACCAGCTCAAAACAGACCAGACCGGTTCAATGCGGTTTTGACTGGCACAAACCGGTTTTGAACGGCTCAAACCGGTTTTCTCCGGCTCAAACAACACCAGACCGGCTAAAACCGGTTTTGACCGGATGAGACCGGATCAAACCGAATCAGACCGGCCCAGCCCAGCTAAAATCAGATCAAACTGTACCCGACCGGCCCAGACTGCCTAAAACTAGGTCACAAACCGGTTTTGACCGGTTCAAACCAGACCAGACCGGGTCTAACCGATTTTGACCTGCTCAAACCGGTTTTGTCTGGCTCAAACCAGAGCAAACCGGCTCAAAGCAGAACAGACCGTTGAGAGCGGCTCAAACTGGTTTTGACGGGCTCTAAGCGGTTTTGACCGGATCAAACCGAATCAGACCGGCCCAGACCAGCTGAAACCAGATCAAACCGGAGCAGACCGGCCCAGACCGGCTGAAACCGGGCTAGAAACCGGTTTTGACCGCTCAAACCAGACCAGACCGGCTCAAACCGGTTTTGACCGGATGAGACCGGATCAAACAGAATCAGACCGGGCCAGACCGGCTAAAATCGGATCATACCGGACCAGACGGGCCCAGACAGCCGAAAACTGGGCCACAAACGGGTTTTGACCGGCTCAAACCAGACCAGACCGGCTCAAACCAGACCAGACCGGCTGAAACCGGTTTTGACCAGCTCAAACCAGACCAGACAGGCTCAAAGCGGTTTTGACCGCATGAGACACGATAAAACCGGACCAGACTGGCTCAAACCAGATGAAACCGCACCAAAACGGCCCAGAACAGCTCAAACCAGAGCAAACCGGCTCAAAGCAGAACAGACCGGCTCAAACTGCTATTGACTGGCTCTAAGCGGTTTTGACCAGATCAAACGGGACTCGACCGGCCCAGACCAGCTGAAACCAGATCAAACCGGAGCAGACCGGCCCAGACCGGCTGAAACCGGGCTAGAAACCGGTTTTGACCGCTCAAACCAGACCAGACCGGCTCAAACCGGTTTTGACCGGATGAGACCGGATCAAACAGAATCAGACCGGGCCAGACCGGCTAAAATCGGATCATACCGGACCAGACGGGCCCAGACAGCCGAAAACTGGGCCACAAACGGGTTTTGACCGGCTCAAACCAGACCAGACCGGCTCAAACCAGACCAGACCGGCTGAAACCGGTTTTGACCAGCTCAAACCAGACCAGACAGGCTCAAAGCGGTTTTGACCGCATGAGACACGATAAAACCGGACCAGACTGGCTCAAACCAGATGAAACCGCACCAAAACGGCCCAGAACAGCTGAAGCCGAAGCAAACCGGACCAGAACGTGCCAGACCGGGCCAGACCGGCTAAAACCGGGCCACAAACCGGTTTTGACCGGCTCAAACCGGTTTTGACCAGCTCAAACCACTCCAGACCGGCTAAAACCGGTTTTCACCGGCCCAAACCGGTATTGACCTGATTAGACCAGATCAAACAGGACCAGACCAGCTCAGACAGGCTCGAATCGGTTTTGATTGGCTTCAACCATACCAAACCGGCTCAAACCGGTTTGACCGGCTCGAACCGGTTTTGACCAGCTCAAACCAGACCGGAACAGCTCAAACCGGTTTTGACCGGGTCAAACCGGTTTTGACCTGCTCAAACCACACCAGACCGGTTGAAATCGGTTTTGATCGGATGAGACCGTATTATAACGAACCAGAGCGGCCAAGAAAGGCTAAAATCGGATCAAACCGGACCAGACAGGCCCAGACCAGACCAGCTCAAACCGGTTTTGACTGGCTCAATCCGGTTTTGACCGCATGAGACACGATAATACCGGACCAGACCAGACCGGTTCAATGCGGTTTGACTGGCTCAAACCACACCAGACTGGCTCAAACCGGTTTTGACCGACCTGAGACGGTTTTGACCGGCTCAAACCGGTGTTGACCGGCTCAAACCGGTTTTGACCGGCTCAAACCAGACCAGACCGGCTCAAACCTGTTTTGACCGGGCCACAAACCGGTTTTGAACGGCTCAAACCAGTCCAGACCGTTTGAAACCGGTTTTGACCGGGTCAAACCGGTTTTGACCGGCTCAAACCGGTGTTGACCGGATTAGACCAGATCAAACAGGACCAGACCGGCTCAAACCAGACCAGACTGGCTCAAACCAGACCAGAACGGCTCAAACCGGTTTTGACCTGCTCAAACCGGTTTTGACTGGCTCAAACCGGATCTGACCGGCTCAAACCGGACCAGACCGGCTGAAACCAGTATTGACCGGCTCAAACCGGGTTTGACCAGCTCAAACCAGACCAGACCAGTTCAATCCGGTATTGACGGGCTCAAACCGGTTTTGAACGGCTTGAACCGGTTTTGACCGGCTCAAACTGGTTTTGACCTGCTCAAACCACACCAAACCGGGTCAAACCGGATCCAACCGGACCAGAACCGCTCACACCGGATCAAACCGGACCAGACCGGCTCAAACCACACCAGACCGGCTCAAACTGCTATTGACTGGCTCTAAGCGGTTTTGAACGGCTCAAACCGGACCAGAGCGGCTCAAACCGTACCAGATGCGCCCAGACCAGCTGAAACCGGTTTTGACTGGCACACACCGGATTTGAAGGGCTCGAACCGGTTTTGACCGGCTCAAACCGGACCAGACCAGCTCAAACCAGACCGGCTCAAACCGGTTTTGACCTGCTCAAACCACACC
>JABBCR010001239.1:0-10066 GCA_014849445.1 Cercopithecus mona
TGCTGTGCCATCTGTCAGAATAGACACTATCAAGGAGAGATCGAAGAAATGTGGTAGTGTGAGTCAGCATCCACCAGGCATGTGTTTATTCCTGACACTTTAAGGCGACGTTGTGCCGAAGTAGCTGCAGCCTGCTTGGTGCAGCCCAGCCCAGCAAGTGCACAAGTAGTGAAGCCAAAAGTCACCGAATTTTAATCCCACTTGACCCTGGGACTCGCGTTTCACTATGTGCTTATTAATGCTGGAGAAGGAGAGAGAGGGCGGAGCAAGATGGCCGAATAGGAACAGCTCCAGTCTCCAACTCCCAGCGTGAGCGACACAGAAGACCGGTGATTTCTGCATTTTCAACTGAGGTACTGGGTTCATCTCACTGGGGAGT
This sequence comes from Cercopithecus mona, assembly GCA_014849445.1. Lineage (NCBI taxonomy): Eukaryota > Metazoa > Chordata > Mammalia > Primates > Cercopithecidae > Cercopithecus > Cercopithecus mona. Next base: position 380 of record JABBCR010001239.1, read on the forward strand.
GCCAGACGGTCGGTGCTGGTCAGCTGCTGCAGCTCGACCAGCGAGAGCTGAAGCAGGGAGAGGCATTGCCTCACCTGGAAAGCGCAAGGGGCAAGGGAATCCCTTTTCCTAGCCAGGGGAACTGAGACACACAACACCTGGAAAATCGGGTAACTCCCACCCCAATACTGCGCTTTACGCAAACCGGCACACCAGGAGATCATATCCCACACCTGGCCGGGAGGGTCCCACACCCACGGAGCCTCCCTCATTGCTAGCACAGCAGTCTGTGATCTACCGGCAAGGCAGCAGCGAGGCTGGGGGAGGGGCGCCCGCCATTGCTGAGGCTTAAGTAGGTAAACAAAGCTGCTGGGAAGCTCGAACTGGGTGGAGCTCACAGCAGCTCAAGGAAACCTGCCTGTCTCTGTAGACTCCACCTCTGGGGACAGGGCACAGTAAATAATAACAAACTCATCAGCTCTGAAGACGCAAACGACTCTGTCTGACAGCTTTGAAGAGAGCAGTGGATCTCCCAACACGGAGGTTGAGATCTGAGAAGGGACAGACTGCCTGCTCAAGTGGGTCCCTGACCCTGAGTAGCCTAACTGGGAGACATCCCCACTAGGGGCAGTCTGACACCCCACACCTCACAGGGTGGAGTACACCCCTGAGAGGAAGCTTCCAAAGCAAGAATCAGACAGGTACACTCGCTGTTCAGAAATATACTATCTTCTGCAGCCTCTGCTGCTGATACCCAGGCAAACAGGGTCTGGAGTGGACCTCAAGCAATCTCCAACAGACCTACAGCTGTGAGGATCCTGACTGTTAGAAGGAAAGCTATCAAACAGGAAGGACACCTACACCAAAACCCCATCAGTACATCACCATCATCAAAGACCAGAGGCAGATAAAACCACAAAGATGGGGAAAAAGCAGGGCAGAAAAGCTGGAAATTCAAAAAATAAGAGCGCATCTCCCCCGGCAAAGGAGCGCAGCTCATCGCCAGCAACGGATCAAAGCTGGACGGAGAATGACTTGAGAGATGAGAGAAGAAGGCTTCAGTCCATCAAATTTCTCAGAGCTAAAGGAGGAATTAAGTACCCAGCGCAAAGAAACTAAAAATCTTGAAAAAAAAGTGGAAGAATTGATGGCTAGAGTAATTAATGCAGAGAAGGTCATAAACGAAATGAAAGAGACGAAAACCATGACACGAGAAATACGTGACAAATGCACAAGCTTCAGTAACCGACTCGATCAACTGGAAGAAAGAATGTCAGCGATTGAGGATCAAATTAATGAAATGAAGCGAGAAGAGAAACCAAAAGAAAAAAGAAGAAAAAGAAATGAACAAAGCCTGCAAGAAGTATGGGATTATGTAAAAAGACCAAATCTACGTCTGATTGGGGTACCTGAAAGTGAGGGGGAAAATGGAACCCAGTTGGAAAACACTCTTCAGGATATCATCCAGGAGAACTTTCCCAACCTAGTAGGGCAGGCCAACATTCAAATCCAGGAAATACAGAGAACGCCACAAAGATACTCCTCGAGAAGAGCAACTCCAAGACACATAATTGCCAGATTCACCAAAGTTGAAATGAAGGAAAAATCTTAAGGGCAGCCAGAGAGAAAGGTCGGGTTACCCACAAAGGGAAGCCCATCAGACTAACAGCAGATCTCTCGGCAGAAACTCTTCAAGCCAGAAGAGAGTGGGGCCAATATTCAACATTCTTAAAGAAAAGAATTTTAAACCCAGAATTTTGTATCCAGCCAAACTAAGTTTCATAAGTGAAGGAGAAATAAAATCCTTTACAGATAAGCAAATGCTTAGAGATTTTGTCACCACTAGGCCTGCCTTACAAGAGACCCTGAAGGAAGCACTAAACATGGAAAGGAACAACGGTACCAGCCATTGCAAAAACATGCCAAAATGTAAAGACCATCAAGGCTAGGAAGAAACTGCATCAACTAACGAGCAAAATAAACAGTTAATATCATAATGGCAGGATCAAGTTCACATAACAATCTTAACCTTAAATGTAAATGGACTAAATGCTCCAATTAAAAGACACAGACTGGCAAACTGGATAAAGAGTCAAGACCCATCAGTCTGCTGTATTCAGGAGACCCATCTCACACGCAGAGACATACATAGGCTCAAAATAAAGGGATGGAGGAAGATTTACCAAGCAACTGGAGAACAAAAAAAGCGGGGTTGCAATACTAGTCTCTGATAAAACAGACTTTAAACCATCAAAGATCAAAAGAGACAAAGAAGGCCATTACATAATGGTAAAGGGATCAATTCAACAGGAAGAGCTAACTATCCTAAATATATATGCACCCAATACAGGAGCACCCAGATTCATAAAGCAAGTCCTTAGAGACTTACAAAGAGACTTAGACTCCCATACAATAATAATGGGAGACTTCAACACTCCACTGTCAACATTAGACAGATCAACGAGACAGAAAGTTAACAAGGATATCCAGGAATTGAACTCATCTCTGCAGCAAGCAGACCTAATGAACATCTATAGAACTCTCCACCCCAAATCAACAGAATATACATTCTTCTCAGCACCACATCAACTCCAAAATTGACCACGTAATTGGAAGTAAAGCACTCCTCAGCAAATGTACAAGAACAGAAATTATAACAAACTGTCTCTCAGACCACAGTGCAATCAAACTAGAACTCAGGACTAAGAAACTCAATCAAAACCGCTCAACTACATGGAAACTGAACAACCTGCTCCTGAATGACTACTGGGATCTCATTAAACTAAAGAGCTTCTGCACAGCAAAAGAAACTACCATCAGAGTGAACAGGCAACCTACAGAATGGGAGAAAATTTTGCAATCTACTCATCTGACAAAGGGCTAATATCCAGAACCTACAAAGAACTCAAACAAATTTACAAGAAAAACAAACAACCCCATCAAAAAGTGGGCAAAGGATATGAACAGACATTTCTCAAAAGAAGACATTGATGCAGCCAACAGACACATGAAAAATGCTCATCATCACTGGCCATCAGAGAAATGCAAATCAAAACCACAATGAGATACCATCTCACACCAGTTAGAATGGCGATCATTAAAAAGTCAGGAAACAACAGGTGCTGGAGAGGATGTGGAGAAATAGGAACACTTTTACACTGTTGGTGGGATTGTAAACTAGTTCAACCATTATGGAAAACAGTATGGCGATTCCTCAAGGATCTAGAACTAGATGTACCATATGACCCAGCCATCCCATTACTGGGTATATACCCAAAGGATTATAAATTATGCTGCTATAAAGACACATGCACACGATGTTTATTGCAGCACTATTCACAATAGCAAAGACTTGAATCAACCCAAATGTCCATCAGTGACAGATTGATTAAGAAAATGTGGCACATATACACCATGGAATACTATGCAGCCATCAAAAGGATGAGTTTGTGTCCTTTGTAGGGACATGGATGCAGCTGGAAACCATCATTCTTAGCAAACTATCACAAGAACAGAAAACCAAACACCGCATGTTCTCACTCATAGGTGGGAACTGAACAATGAGATCACTTGGACTCGGGAAGGGGAACATCACACACCGGGGCCTATCATGGGGAGGGGGAGGGGGAGGGGGAGGGATTGCATTGGGAGTTATACCTGATGTAAATGATGATGGGTGCAGCACAGCAACATGGCACAAGTATACATATGTAACAAACCTGCACGTTATGCACATAAAATTCTACAACTTAAAGTATAATAATAAAAATAAAAAAAAAAATAAAAAAAATCTCCCTGGTAAAAACTGTGACAGTTTTCCTAAAAAAGCCTGGGACAATTGCTGAAGTACAAAGCAGTAAGGCAAAGTGATTCTTTCCATTGTTTCTGCCCAGCAAAATGTTAAAGTAGGGCACTTTTGTTAAGATCTTCCTTATGACGGCTTTATAAATGGATGTCCATTGCAAATATCAGAAAGCACATTAGATATAACCATGTGCCTGCTATATTCCCATGGAAGACCTGTACAGTGACTGGGGATACCTCTGGCAAGGTAGATTACAGGTCAATCAGGATTTTTTTTTGCGAAAGCCCCACCACCTTTGCATACAGTCCGTAATTAACAAGTTGATTCCCTGGGTGACTAAAAGACTAGAGACTCATATAGAAGCAAAACTATGCAGCAAAGTTGAGAGGCGCCCTACACAAAGTACAGAGAAGGCATAAGCCATAGCCTTCCCTCCAGTTTGTGCCTAATTATTTTGTATTGACCCTGTTGCTTATCTAACTGTTTGACTTTACCTCGCTTTTTTATAATTACGTGTTGATCATTTGGACAGCTTCGATCATGATACAGCTTCTGAATCAATCTATGCCTCATTGCTCAACAGAATATACATTCTTCTCAGCACCACATCGTACTTACTCCAAAATTGACCACGTAATTGGAAGTAAAGCACTCCTCAGCAAATGTACAAGAACAGAAATTATAACAAACTGTCTCTCAGACCACAGTGCAATCAAATTAGAACTCAGGGCTAAGAAACTCAATCAAAACCGCTCAACTACATGGAAACTGAACAACCTGCTCCTGAATGACTACTGGGTACATAACGAAATGAAGGCAGAAATACAGATGTTCTTTGAAACCAATGAGAACAAAGATACAACATACCAGAATCTCTGGGACACATTTAAAGCAGTGTGTAGAGGGAAATTTATAGCACTAAATGCCCACAAGAGAAAGCAGGAAAGATCTAAAATTGACACTCTAACATCGCAATTAAAAGAACTAGAGAAGCAAGAGCAAACACATGCGAAAGCTAGCAGAAGGCAAGAAATAACTAAGATCAGAGCAGAACTGAAGGAGATAGAGACACAAAAAACCCTCCAAAAAATCAATGAATCCAGGAGTTGGTTTTTTGAAAAGATCAACAAAATTGACAGACCACTAGCAAGACTAATAAAGAAGAAAAGAGAAAAATCAAATCGACGCAATTAAAAATGATAAAGGGATATCACCACCGACCCCACAGAAATACAAACTACCATCAGAGAATACTATAAACACCTCTCATAAATAAACTGGAAAATCTAGAAGAAATGGATAATTTCCTGGACACTTACACTCTTCAAGACTAAACCAGGAAGAAGTTGAATCCCTGAATAGACCAATAGTAGGCTCTGAAATTGAGGCAATAATTAATAGCCTACCAACCAAAAAAGTCCAGGACCAGATGGATTCACAGCTGAATTCTACCAGAGGTACAAGGAGGAGCTGGTACCATTCCTTCTGAAACTATTCCAATCAATAGAAAAGAGAATCCTCCTAACTCATTTTATGAGGCCAACATCATCCTGATACCAAAGCCTGGCAGAGACACAACAAAAAAGAGAATTTTAGACCAATATCCCTGATGAACATCGATGCAAAAATCCTCAATAAAATACTGGCAAACAGTTCAGCAGCACATCAAAAAGCTTATCCACCATGATCAAGTGGGCTTCATCCCTGGGATGCAAGGCTGGTTCAACATTCGCAAATCAATAAACATAATCCAGCATATAAACAGAACCAAAGACAAGAACCACATGATTATCTCAATAGATGCAGAAAAGGCTTTTGACAAAATTCAACAGCCCTTCATGCTAAAAGCGCTCAATAAATTCGGTATTGATGGAGCGTACCTCAAAATAATAAGAGCTATTTATGAAACCCACAGCCAATATCATACTGAATGGGCAAAACTGGAAAAATTCCTTTGAAAACTGGCACAAGACAGGGATGCCCTCTCTCACCACTCCTATTCAACATAGTGTTGGAAGTTCTGGCTAGGGCAATCAGGCAAGAGAAAGAAATCAAGGGATTCAGTTAGGAAAAGAAGAAGTCAAATTGTCCCTGTTTGCAGATGACATGATTGTATATTTAGAAAACCCCATTGTCTCAGCCCAAAATCTCCTTAAGCTGATAAGCAACTTCAGCAAAGTCTCAGGATACAAAATTAATGTGCAAAAATCACAAGCATTCTTATACACCAGTGACAGTCAAACAGAGCCAAATCAGGAATGAACTTCCATTCACAATTGCTTCAAAGAGAATAAAATACCTAGGAATCCAACTTACAAGGGATGTAAAGGACCTCTTCAAGGAGAACTACAAACCACTGCTCAGTGAAATAAAAGAGGACACAAACAAATGGAAGAACATACCATGCTCATGGATAGGAAGAATCAATATATCGTGAAAATGGCCATACTGCCCAAGGTAATTTATAGATTCAATGCCATCCCCATCAAGCTACCAATGAGCTTCTTCACAGAATTGGAAAAACTGCTTTAAAGTTCATATGGAACCAAAAAGAGCCCGCATCTCCAAGACAATCCTAAGTCAAAAGAACAAAGCTGGAGGCATCACGCTACCTGACTTCAAACTATACTACAAGGCTACAGTAACCAAAACAGCATGGTACTGGTACCAAAACAGAGATATAGACCAATGGAACAGAACAGAGTCCTCAGAAATAATACCACACATCTACAGCCATCTGATCTTTGACAAACCTGAGAGAAACAAGAAATGGGGAAAGGATTCCTATTTAATAAATGGTGCTGGGAAAATTGGCTAGCCATAAGTAAGCTGAAACTGGATCCTTTCCTTACTCCTTATACGAAAATTAATTCAAGATGGATTAGAGACTTAAATGTTAGACCTAATACCATAAAAATCCTAGAGGAAAACCTAGGTAGTACCATTCAGGACATAGGCATGGGCAAAGACTTCATGTCTAAAACACCAAAAAACAACGGCAGCAAAAGCCAAAATTGACAAATGGGATCTCATTAAACTAAAGAGCTTCTGCACAGCAAAAGAAACTACCATCAGAGTGAACAGGCAACCTACAGAATGGGAGAAAATTTTTGCAATCTACTCATCTGACAAAGGGCTAATATCCAGAACCTACAAAGAACTCAAACAAATTTACAAGAAAAAACAAACAACCCCATCAAAAAGTGGGCAAAGGATATGAACAGACATTTCTCAAAAGAAGACATTGATGCAGCCAACAGACACATGAAAAATGCTCATCATCACTGGCCATCAGAGAAATGCAAATCAAAACCACAATGAGATACCATCTCACACCAGTTAGAATGGCGATCATTAAAAAGTCAGGAAACAACAGGTGCTGGAGAGGATGTGGAGAAATAGGAACACTTTTACACTGTTGGTGGGATTGTAAACTAGTTCAACCATTATGGAAAACAGTATGGCGATTCCTCAAGGATCTAGAACTAGATGTACCATATGACCCAGCCATCCCATTACTGGGTATATACCCAAAGGATTATAAATTATGCTACTATAAAGACACATGCACACGTATGTTTATTGCAGCACTACTCACAATAGCAAAGACTTGGAATCAACCCAAATGTCCATCAGTGACAGATTGGATTAAGAAAATGTGGCACATATACACCATGGAATACTATGCAGCCATCAAAAAGGATGAGTTTGTGTCCTTTGTAGGGACATGGATGCAGCTGGAAACCATCATTCTTAGCAAACTATCACAAGAACAGAAAACCAAACACCGCATGTTCTCACTCATAGGTGGGAACTGAACAATGAGATCACTTGACTGGAAGGGGAACATCACACACCGGGGCCTATCATGGGGAGGGGGGAGGGGAGGAGGGATTGCATTGGGAGTTATACCTGATGTAAATGATGAGTTGATGGGTGCAGCACAGCAACATGGCACAAGTATACATATGTAACAAACCTGCACGTTATGCACATGTACCCTACAACTTAAAGTATCATAATAATAAATAAATTTAAAAAAAAAAAAAAAAATGCTGGAGAAGTACCTCACTGGCATCTGAAGACAGAAGGAACAAAGTGGCAACAAAATACTGAATGTTAAAGCAAGCACATGGACCCACAGAGGTCTTTACATGCAGCTAAGCCACCATCCTCATATTCAAAGAAGGTGATTGAGGATCTCACATTGGGCAACTCGCACCTAAAAGGGTCTACTGCTGGCAAGGCTACCTAGATAAACTTCTCTGCTGTGAAATTTAGATGGCAATGCTACCTGCAGGCTAAATGAAGGAACCCTGACAAGGTGTGTGTCCTTAGGAGGAGATGGGTCCAGAGGCTATTCCCTGCCCAAAAAGTGGATTCTTGGATACAGTGTCTCAGGGCTCAGCTTAGGGCCAAAACTTAGAGTTAACCTCAAAAGTGTTCCTGGAAATGACACTAATAATCATATCTTCTTAAAATCATTCTACTAGGCACTTCATATTACTTCATTTAATTCTCACTGCATTTCATATCTTCAGCTTCAGATATGAAAACTAAGGTTCTGAAAGGTTAACTTGTCCCAAATCAAACAGCCAGTGAGTAGTAAAGAAATTTAAATTATGTTCCTAGCCACAGTATCTGAACTTAGGTCTGTGATGGAAATATGGTAATGGATCAGGGAAAGAAACTCTCTTTCTCCAGTCAGACATCAGAAAGCACTGAAAGCCTCTAAGGAACATCCTAGCTTGCAGAAATGCAAACAGAGCGTTTTCAGAGAAGTTTGGAAAATTAATAGAAGTAGAAGCTTGAGGAAGGTCTTCTATGCTTCATAACTGAGGGCTTTGGAGTGGGATGCAGGATGAATAACTGTAGAAGTCCTAGCAGTAGTAGTAGTAGCTATCAATGAGGGCCTATTTAGATGTCATGCCAAGCATTCTTCTAAGCCCTTTACATGTATTGACTATTTAATGCTGTCTACAACTCAGTGAGGATGGTGCTATTATTATCCTTATTTTACAAATGAAGAAACTAAGGTACAGATCATTTAAAAAGTTGTCCAGATCATACCACTGTGCTGGGATTTGCTGGATTTAAACCCAGGTGTTCTGGCTCTGGAGCCTTCAAACACAACCACTACACTGCATGATGACGTGGAATAGCAGTGGAGACCTGACCAGAATGCCAGGACAGCAAAGGAAGTTTGGAGGACTTGTAATGAGGAATGGCTAGTGACACTTCTGGTACAGGAGAATTATACCCTCTGCATCAGTTTCCTATTGCTGCTGTAACAAATTACACCAACTTAGTGGCTTAACACAATACTCAATTATCATTTAACAGTTCCTACAGGTCAAGCACAGTGTGAATGAATAGGTGGTTTCTATAGGTCAACACAGTGTGGATGAATTCCTCTACCAGAGTCTCCACCAGTCTAAAATCAAGTGCCTCTGATTCTCATCTGGAGCTCAAGGTCCTCTTCCAAGCTCACTGGTGTTAGCAGAATTCAGTCCCTAGTGGTTGTAGGACTGAAATCCCATTTCCTTGTCACAGGGCCACGGTCACCTTCAAACAGCAATAGCATATGCAATTCTTTTCATGCTTGAGTAGCTCACTCTCAAATCTTTTACTGAAGCTATGCAAACCACCCCCCCGGCCTTCCAAGAAGGTTTGTGACTATTCCCTATAACTATTTTTATAATTTTTCCTCTAAAATCATTTCCACCACCCTGACTGAACTCCCACATATCCCCCTTTTCTGTTTCTTGTATCTGTCTCAAACAACAACAACAAAAATATTTCTTGGCACTTGTTTCCCTATGTCTAGCTTACCTTCTTTAGAACCATGGGTTAAGTGATACAATTTGCATTAGATCCCTTAGTTGAGCCTCCAAAACATGGCT
>JABBCR010000012.1:0-10073 GCA_014849445.1 Cercopithecus mona
GAGAAAAGAAAAATCTTGTGGCAGTTGGAACATAGTTTACTTTTTAAGTTTAGAAGGATGTGACTTAACGCTTGCCTAGCATGGTCTTAGAAAGTGTTTATAATGTAGTACATTCTTATTATAAACAGTCTGTCAGTCCTACAACCTCTATGTTACTGTTAATGCTGGTCAGTTGTGATTAAATTCCTAAGGAGAGAGAGTATTATGAGGTATGTCTGACCCACACCCCAACCCACAATTTTCTGTCATTTCTTGAACTCATTGGTGTTTCTTTGTGGATCCCCTTTGGCCAACAGGAGGTCCATTCAGTCTGTTGAGGGGCTTATAGTTCTATTTTATTTTGTTTAGTTTATATTCCCCCTTTTTGGTCAAGATATGCCAGAGGCAGTATTGATAGTCAAGCGTTTATTTTAGTTTTTCCATATTGATGCTGGGGTGGTGTATTACATGCTCTGGGTCCATCATGTGGGCAGACACTTATTGACCCTTGAAACCCCTTTTAGGCAATATAACCGCCAAAAACCAAAAGCCAAAAATTTAGGTTATAAAATTGATTTGTCTTTAGTTTTATATGTTGAGTCATCAGCTATTTAGGCATATGTGTGTTTATCTTTAACTTGGAGGGTATGACTTAATTTTATTCCTCCAAATCAGCTCTTACAATGTCATGCACTCTCTTTTTCCATCATAGTCTCAGGGCCTGGAGGCTTAATTAAGTGGTCTTAAATCCTAGAAGTAAAACAAAGCATAAAGAACTAGCAATACTTTAAAGAAAAAGGTTAGAAGTGCTGCCTTATTCTGAGAATGGCAGGAAAAGAAGCTCACAGGTAGCTAAACAGTTAAATTACTTAGCATCCAGGCATATAATAAATTATAGTAAGTTAAATAGAGGCAAAATCATTAAATGAGTATGTATGCCATTGTATACAGGCCTGGTCCAGTGTCAACTGCAGGTAGTTTATCTTGATAGTCATCTTCTCCCAGATCTAAGGATGAGGATTTGATGAACTGGCATTTCGTGTCAGATATTCACAGAAGTCATTGTCTTATTTAGATGAGATACATGCAATCAGGAGTCAAAGCTCTGAAACTTCGTAGTACAAAGATTAGTTAATAGCACCTCATAAGGACCTTTTTAAGGGGCTAAAGGTAGTGTTACTGGAGTCCATGACCTGACTGGAAGTTGTAAAATGATTTTATAACCCTGCAGTGATGAATTTTTATAGTTTGATAAACTGTAGCAATAAGCCATAGACAACTTACAATTCAGTTTTGAATATTTGTGTCAAAGATGTTAAAAGACTCAAAACATTTGATCAAAACAGATTTCTTATATGAATTTTCTTATAAACATTTTTACAACTTACATAGACTATCTATGACATACTTTGACTCTCTGTTTTGTCCTGAATTTTCTTTTCTTTTTTTTTTTTTTTTTTTTTTTTTTTAAATTTATTTATTATTATTATACTTTAAGTTGTAGGGTACATGTGCATAACGTGCAGGTTTGTTACATATGTATACTTGTGCCATGTTGCTTTGCTGCACCCATCAACTCATCATTTACATCAGGTATAACTCCCAATGCAATCCCTCCCCCCTCCCCCCTCCCCCCTCCCCATGATAGGCCCCGGTGTGTGATGTTCCCCTTCCCGAGTCCAAGTGATCTCATTGTTCAGTTCCCACCTATGAGTGAGAACATGCGGTGTTTGGTTTTCTGTTCTTGTGATAGTTTGCTAAGAATGATGGTTTCCAGCTGCATCCATGTCCCTACAAAGGACACAAACTCATCCTTTTTGATGGCTGCATAGTATTCCATGGTGTATATGTGCCACATTTTCTTAATCCAATCTGTCACTGATGGACATTTGGGTTGATTCCAAGTCTTTGCTATTGTGAATAGTGCTGCAATAAACATGCGTGTGCATGTGTCTTTATAGCAGCATAATTTATAATCCTTTGGGTATATACCCAGTAATGGGATGGCTGGGTCATATGGTACATCTAGTTCTAGATCCTTGAGGAATCGCCATACTGTTTTCCATAATGGTTGAACTAGTTTACAATCCCACCAACAGTGTAAAAGTGTTCCTATTTCTCCACATCCTCTCCAGCACCTGTTGTTTCCTGACTTTTTAATGATCGCCATTCTAACTGGTGTGAGATGGTATCTCATTGTGGTTTTGATTTGCATTTCTCTGATGGCCAGTGATGATGAGCATTTTTTCATGTGTCTGTTGGCTGCATCAATGTCTTCTTTTGAGAAATGTCTGTCCATATCCTTTGCCCACTTTTTGATGGGGTTGTTTGTTTTTTTCTTGTAAATTTGTTTGAGTTCTTTGTAGGTTCTGGATATTAGCCCTTTGTCAGATGAGTAGATTGCAAAAATTTTCTCCCATTCTGTAGGTTGCCTGTTCACTCTGATGGTAGTTTCTTTTGCTGTGCAGAAGCTCTTTAGTTTAATGAGATCCCATTTGTCAATTTTGGCTTTTGCTGCCGTTGCTTTTGGTGTTTTAGACATGAAGTCTTTGCCCATGCCTATGTCCTGAATGGTACTACCTAGGTTTTCCTCTAGGATTTTTATGGTATTAGGTCTAACATTTAAGTCTCTAATCCATCTTGAATTAATTTTCGTATAAGGAGTAAGGAAAGGATCCAGTTTCAGCTTTCTACTTATGGCTAGCCAATTTTCCCAGCACCATTTATTAAATAGGGAATCCTTTCCCCATTTCTTGTTTCTCTCAGGTTTGTCAAAGATCAGATGGCTGTAGATGTGTGGTATTATTTCTGAGGACTCTGTTCTGTTCCATTGGTCTATATCTCTGTTTTGGTACCAGTACCATGCTGTTTTGGTTACTGTAGCCTTGTAGTATAGTTTGAAGTCAGGTAGCGTGATGCCTCCAGCTTTGTTCTTTTGACTTAGGATTGTCTTGGAGATGCGGGCTCTTTTTTGGTTCCATATGAACTTTAAAGCAGTTTTTTCCAATTCTGTGAAGAAGCTCATTGGTAGCTTGATGGGGATGGCATTGAATCTATAAATTACCTTGGGCAGTATGGCCATTTTCACGATATTGATTCTTCCTATCCATGAGCATGGTATGTTCTTCCATTTGTTTGTGTCCTCTTTTATTTCACTGAGCAGTGGTTTGTAGTTCTCCTTGAATAGGTCCTTTACATCCCTTGTAAGTTGGATTCCTAGGTATTTTATTCTCTTTGAAGCAATTGTGAATGGAAGTTCATTCCTGATTTGGCTCTCTGTTTGACTGTCACTGGTGTATAAGAATGCTTGTGATTTTTGCACATTAATTTTGTATCCTGAGACTTTGCTGAAGTTGCTTATCAGCTTAAGGAGATTTTGGGCTGAGACACTGGGGTTTTCTAAATATACAATCATGTCATCTGCAAACAGGGACAATTTGACTTCTTCTTTTCCTAACTGAATCCCCTTGATTTCTTTCTCTTGCCTGATTGCCCTAGCCAGAACTTCCAACACTATGTTGAATAGGAGTGGTGAGAGAGGGCATCCCTGTCTTGTGCCAGTTTTCAAAGGGAATTTTTCCAGTTTTTGCCCATTCAGTATGATATTGGCTGTGGGTTTGTCATAAATAGCTCTTATTATTTTGAGGTAAGTTCCATCAATACCGAATTTATTGAGCGTTTTTAGCATGAAGGGCTGTTGAATTTTGTCAAAAGCCTTTTCTGCATCTATTGAGATAATCATGTGGTTCTTGTCTTTGGTTCTGTTTATATGCTGGATTATGTTTATTGATTTGCGAATGTTGAACCAGCCCTGCATCCCAGGGATGAAGCCCACTTGATCATGGTGGATAAGCTTTTTGATGTGTTGCTGAATCCGGTTTGCCAGTATTTTATTGAGGATTTTTGCATCGATGTTCATCAGGGATATTGGTCTAAAATTCTCTTTTTTTGTTGTGTCTCTGCCAGGCTTTGGTATCAGGATGATGTTGGCCTCATAAAATGAGTTAGGAGGATTCTCTTTTCTATTGATTGGAATAGTTTCAGAAGGAATGGTACCAACTCCTCCTTGTACCTCTGGTAGAATTCAGCTGTGAATCCATCTGGTCCTGGACTTTTTTTGGTTGGTAGGCTATTAATTATTGCCTCAATTTTAGAGCCTGCTATTGTCTATTCAGGGATTCAACTTCTTCCTGGTTTAGTCTTGGAAGAGTGTAAGTGTCCAGGAAATTATCAATTTCTTCTAGATTTTCCAGTTTATTTGCGTAGAGGTGTTTATAGTATTCTCTGATGGTAGTTTGTATTTCTGTGGGGTCGGTGGTGATATCCCCTTTATCATTTTTAATTGCGTCTATTTGATTCTTCTCTCTTTTCTTCTTTATTAGTCTTGCTAGTGGTCTGTCAATTTTGTTGATCTTTTCAAAAAACCAACTCCTGGATTCATTGATTTTTTGGAGGGGTTTTTGTGTCTCTATCTCCTTTAGTTCTGCTCTGATCTTAGTTATTTCTTGCCTTCTGCTAGCTTTCGAATGTGTTTGCTCTTGCTTCTCTAGTTCTTTTAATTGCGATGTTAGAGTGTCAATTTTAGATCTTTCCTGCTTTCTCTTGTGGGCATTTAGTGCTATAAATTTCCCTCTACACACTGCTTTAAATGTGTCCCAGAGATTCTGGTATGTTGTATCTTTGTTCTCATTGGTTTCAAAGAACATCTTTATTTCTGCCTTCATTTCGTTATGTACCCAGTAGTCATTCAGGAGCAGGTTGTTCAGTTTCCATGTAGTTGAGCGGTTTTGATTGAGTTTCTTAGTCCTGAGTTCTAGTTTGATTGCACTGTGGTCTGAGAGACAGTTTGTTATAATTTCTGTTCTTGTACATTTGCTGAGGAGTGCTTTACTTCCAATTACATGGTCAATTTTGGAGTAAGTACGATGTGGTGCTGAGAAGAATGTATATTCTGTTGATTTGGGGTGGAGAGTTCTATAGATGTCTATTAGGTCTGCTTGCTGCAGAGATGAGTTCAATTCCTGGATATCCTTGTTAACTTTCTGTCTCGTTGATCTGTCTAATGTTGACAGTGGAGTGTTGAAGTCTCCCATTATTATTGTATGGGAGTCTAAGTCTCTTTGTAAGTCTCTAAGGACTTGCTTTATGAATCTGGGTGCTCCTGTATTGGTTGCATATATATTTAGGATAGTTAGCTCTTCCTGTTGAATTGATCCCTTTACCATTATGTAATGGCCTTCTTTGTCTCTTTTGATCTTTGATGGTTTAAAGTCTGTTTTATCAGAGACTAGTATTGCAACCCCTGCTTTTTTTTGTTCTCCATTTGCTTGGTAAATCTTCCTCCATCACTTTATTTTGAGCCTATGTATGTCTCTGCGTGTGAGATGGGTCTCCTGAATACAGCAGACTGATGGGTCTTGACTCTTTATCCAGTTTGCCAGTCTGTGTCTTTTAATTGGAGCATTTAGTCCATTTACATTTAAGGTTAAGATTGTTATGTGTGAACTTGATCCTGCCATGATGATATTAACTGGTTATTTTGCTCGTTAGTTGATGCAGTTTCTTCCTAGCCTTGATGGTCTTTACATTTTGGCATGTTTTTGCAATGGCTGGTACCGGTTGTTCCTTTCCATGTTTAGTGCTTCCTTCAGGGTCTCTTGTAAGGCAGGCCTAGTGGTGACAAAATCTCTAAGCATTTGCTTATCTGTAAAGGATTTTATTTCTCCTTCACTTATGAAACTTAGTTTGGCTGGATAGAAAATTCTGGGTTTAAAATTCTTTTCTTTAAGAATGTTGAATATTGGCCCCCACTCTCTTCTGGCTTGAAGAGTTTCTGCCGAGAGATCTGCTGTTAGTCTGATGGGCTTCCCTTTGTGGGTAACCCGACCTTTCTCTCTGGCTGCCCTTAAGATTTTTCCTTCATTTCAACTTTGGTGAATCTGGCAATTATGTGTCTTGGAGTTGCTCTTCTCGAGGAGTATCTTTGTGGCGTTCTCTGTATTTCCTGGATTTGAATGTTGGCCTGCCCTACTAGGTTGGGAAGTTCTCCTGGATGATATCCTGAAGAGTGTTTTCCAACTTGGTTCCATTTTCCCCTCACTTTCAGGTACCCCAATCAGAATTTGGTCTTTTACATAATCCCATACTTCTTGCAGGCTTTGTTCATTTCTTTTTCTTCTTTTTTCTTTTGGTTTCTCTTCTCGCTTCATTTCATTCATTTGATCCTCAATCGCTGACATTCTTTCTTCCAGTTGATCGAGTCGGTTACTGAAGCTTGTGCATTTATCACGTATTTCTCGTGCCATGGTTTTCGTCTCTTTCATTTCGTTTGTGAGCTTCTCTGCATTAATTACTCTAGCCATCAATTCTTCCACTTTTTTTTCAAGATTTTTAGTTTCTTTGCGCTGGGTACTTAATACCTCCTTTAGCACTGAGAAATTTGATGGACTTAAGCATTCTTCTCTCATCTCGTCAAGTCATTCTCCGTCCAGCTTTGATCCGTTGCTGGCGATGAGCTGCGCTCCTTTGCCGGGGAGATCGCTCTTATTTTTTAATTTCCAGCTTTTCTGCCCTGCTTTTCCCCATCTTTGTGGTTTTATCTGCCTCTGGTCTTTGATGATGGTGATGTACTGATGGGGTTTTGGTGTAGGTGTCCTTCCTGTTTGATAGCTTTCCTTCTAACAGTCAGGATCCTCAACTGTAGGTTGTAGCTGTAGGAGATTGCTTGAGGTCCACTCCAGACCCTGTTTGCCTGGGTATCAGCAGCAGAGGCTGCAGAAGATAGTATATTTCTGAACAGCGAGTGTACCTGTCTGATTCTTGCTTTGGAAGCTTCCTCTCAGGGGTGTACTCCACCCTGTGAGGTGTGGGGTGTCAGACTGCCCCTAGTGGGGATGTCTCCCAGTTAGGCTACTCAGGGGTCAGGGACCCACTTGAGCAGGGAGTCTGTCCCTTCTCAGATCTCAACCTCCGTGTTGGGAGATCCACTGCTCTCTTCAAAGCTGTCAGACAGAGTCGTTTGCGGCTTCAGAGCTGCTGTGTTTATTTTTTTTTTCAGTGCCCGGTCCCCCGAGGTGGAGTCTACAGAGAAAGGCAGGTTTCCTTGAGCTGCTGTGAGCTCCACCCAGTCCGAGCTTCCCAGCAGCTTTGTTTACCTACTTAAGCCTCAGCAATGGCGGGCGCCCCTCCCCCAGCCTCGCTGCTGCCTTGCCGGTAGATCACGGACTGCTGTGCTAGCAATGAGGGAGGCTCCGTGGGTGTGGGACCCTCCCGGCCAGGTGTGGGATATGATCTCCTGGTGTGCCGGTTTGCTTAAAGCGCAGTATTGGGGTGGGAGTTACCCGATTTTCCAGGTGTTGTGTGTCTCAGTTCCCCTGGCTAGGAAAAGGGATTCCCTTCCCCCCTGCGCTTTCCAGGTGAGGCAATGCCTCTCCCTGCTTCAGCTCTCGCTGGTCGAGCTGCAACAGCTGACCAGCACCGACCGTCTGGCACTCCCCAGTGAGATGAACCCAGTACCTCAGTTGAAAATGCAGAAATCACCGGTCTTCTGTGTCGCTCACGCTGGGAGTTGGAGAGTGGAGCTGTTCCTATTCGGCCATCTTGCTCCGCCCTCGTCCTTTCTTTTCTTAAATCATTAGTCATTTTGCTTAATCACGTAAGATTCTTTCTCATGCTAAATTACTTTTTTAAGTTTTTAGCAAAAAATACCTCTATAACTTTTTTTGTGCCTCTCTTTATTACTGGTTTCTTTTATTTTGTTACATAAATAACTTTTGAATTAGACAAAATTTATTTTTATTAAGAATATGTTATGTTATTTTAAAATAATTTTTTTCTTTAAAACATATCATACTTTGGAAAACATATGCAGGATTATATATTACCTAGTTTTTTTTCTGTTATTATTATTATTTTTTTTTGAGATGGAAGCTTGCTCTGTTGCCAGGCTGCAGTGCAGTGGCGTGATCTCAGCTCACTGCAACCTCCATCTCCTGGGTTCAAGTTATTCTCCTGCCTCTGCCTCCCAACTACCTGAGACTACAGATGTGTGCCATCATGCCTAGTTAATTTTTGTACTTTTAGTAGAGATGGGATTTCACCACATTGTCCAGTATGGTCTTGATCTCTTGACCTTGTGATCCACCCGCCTCAGCCTCCCAAAGGCCTGGCTGTTAATAATGTTTAAAGTCTGTGAAGATCAGGTGTTCATTTAAGTAAGAATTTTAAACACCTAGGTATTTTGCCAATAACATAAAATTTAACTGTTTTATTAAAAATTAACAATATTAAATTAGTCTTATTTTTCAAAAAAATTACACAAAGTTTATTCTCCTTTTAGCTGGATTTATTGTCTTATAAATTTGATGCCACACCTTAAACCTTATAATATCTACCATAGATAAATATAAGTCTTATTTAACCAACAAAAATGTAGCTGACAATTCGGAAGATGCTTCTATTTTTATTTTATTAATAGTTTTGAAATCACTTCTATTTGTCTAAAATTGCTAAATTTATGTGAACTTGAAAAGCATTTGGATTTAATTTATCAGTGTTTATTTACTTTTATGTCAATTTGATAGTATTTTAGACATCACATATAACATAATACACATACATAATGTATAAACATATCTAAACATATATATACACGCAAATAAAGATCCAATAGCTTTTACCTCAGAATTTTTGCCAAATATAGCAATAAAAATTCACCAATTTTTAAAATATAGCTGGATCTAAATTATTTTTCTGAACAAATTGAAACATTATCTAGGCTAAATTTTACTTTCCCTGATAGCTAATCCAGGGAAAGCTGTGGAGCAAAATTTTGGGTAAAGCAGGGTCTATGACAATTTGATTTTTTTAAAAGCCTCTTTTATTTTCTTGAGTTTCAAATGAGTTTCCAATTTTACATTTTAGCAAGATTTGGCTAAAATGTACAAGAAAAACAAAATCTCCATAGAGTCTTAAAATAGTGAATTTTATCTAAACACCAATAGCTGAAAAATGGCAGATTCAAAGAAGGAAGAAAAGAAAAATGGGAAATATGTAGAGTTTAGAAGGTTCTAGTTAACTCTACAGTTTCAGGTTAACCGTTTGAGTTCTCAATTTGTCCTACTGTAATTTGCCCATTAGTTTAAAATGTGCACAAGAACAGACTATAACATATAACCATCTTGAGTCTCTGTCTAGAAAAGAATTCACATGCTTTATTCACCCACAAAGCTTGACAAGAAATATGAAATATTCTAGAGTCCCAAAGAGAATGGCAAAATCAGGGGCCAGGAAGTTGGAAATTGTTACTTCTCTAGTGCCGAGAGGTGCAGCCTATGTTGCTGCTTTCTGACAATCATGTGAACTTGGTATTGCCACCGACTCAAACCCGTCCAGACTGGCTAAAACCGAACGAGACCGGCTCAAACAGGTATTGACCGGCTCAAAGTGGACTAGACCTGCTCAAACCGGTTTTGACCGGCTCATACCGGACTCAAAACGGACCAGACCGTCTCAAACGCGTTTTCACCGGCTCAAACCTGACCAGACCGGCTGAAACCGGACGAGACCGTCTCAAACCGGTTTGGACCGGCTCAAACCAGACCAGACTGGCTCAACCAGATCAAAGCGGACCATACCGGCTCAAACAGGATCAAACCGGACCAGAACCCCTGAAACCGGATCAAACTGGACCAGACTGGCTCCAACCGGTTTTAACCGAATCAAACCCGTCCAGACCTGCTAAAAACGGACCAGACCGGTTCAAACCGGTTTTGACCAGCTCAAAGTGGACTAGACCTGCTCTAACCAGTTATGACCGTCTCAAACCACACTCAAACCGGATCAGACCGTCTCAAACCGGTTTTGAACAGCTCAAACCAGACCATACCGGCTGAAACGAATGAAACCGGACCAGACCGGCTTAAACCGGATCACACCGGACCAGACAGGCTCAAACCGGTTTTGACCAGCTCAAATCGGACGAGAGCTGCACAAACCGAATTTGACCAGCCCAAACCAGACTCAAACAGGACCACACCGGCTCAAACCGGTTTTGACTGGCTCAAACCAGACCAGACTGGCTAAAACCAGACCAG